>JAXFYN010000729.1:0-112522 GCA_036172215.1 Camellia granthamiana
ATCCGTATAGGTGTTCGAGTGTTCGAACCCTAATGCATGAGAACTGGCAAGTAAACACCGTATTTACATATCTGCCACTGTGCAGGAGAGTCCGTATAGGTGTTCGAGGGTTCAAACTGTAATGCAGGAGAAATGGCAAGTAAAAACGCCGTATTTACATATCTGCCACTGTGCAGGAGAATCCGTATAGGTGTTCGAGTGTTCGAATCGTAATGCATGAGAAATGGTAAGTAAACGACGTATTTACATATCTGCCACTGTGCAAGAGAATCTGTATAGGTGTTCGAGTGTTCGAACTGTAATGCGTGAGAAATTGTAAGTAAATGCCGTATTTACATATCTACCACTGTGCAGGAGAATCCGTATAGGTGTTCGAGTGCTCGAACCGTAATGGTTGAGAAATTGTAAATAAACGCCGTATTTACATATAAGCCACTGTGCAGGAGAATCCGTATAGGTGTTCGAGTATTCGAACCGTAATGCATGAGAAATGGTAAGTAAACGCCGTATTTACATATCTGCACTGTGCAGGAGAATCCGTATAGGTGTTCAAGGGTTCGAACCCTAGTGCTCGAGAAATGTTAGGTAAATGCCGTAGTGACATATCTGCCACTATGCAGGAGAATCCGTATTGGTGTTCGAGTGTTCGAACCCTAATGCGTGAGAAATGGTATGTAAAAGCCTTATTTACGTATCTGCCACTTTGCAGGAGAATCCGTATAGGTGTTCGAGTGTTCAAACCGTAATGCCTCAGAAATGGTAAGTAAACACCGTGTTTACATATCTGCCACTGTGCGAGAGAATCCGTATAGGTGTTCGAGTGTTCGAACCCAAATGCATGAGAAATGGTAAGTAAACGCCGTATTTACATATCAGCCACTGTGTAGGAGAATTCGTATAGGTGTTCGAGTGTTCGAACCGTAATGCATGAGAAATGGTAAGTAAATGCCGTATTTCATATCTGCCACTGGGCAGGGGAATCTGTATAGGTGTTCGAGTGTTCGAACCCTAATGCATGAGAAATGGTAAGTAAACACCGTATTTGTATATCTGCCACTGTGCAGGAGAATCCGTATAGGTGTTCGAGTGTTCGAACCGTAATGCATGAGAAATGGTAACTAAACGCCGTATTTACATATCTGCCACCGTGCAGGAGAATCCGTATAGGTGTTCGAGTGTTCGTACCCTAATGCATGAGAAATGGTAAGTAAACGCCGTATTTACATATCTGCCACTGTGCACGAGAATCCGTATGGGCGTTCGAGTTGTCGAACCGTAATGCATGAGAAATGGTAAGTAAACGCCGTAGTTACATATCTGCCACTGTGCAGGAGAATCTGTGTTGGTGTTCGAGTGTTCGAACCCTAATGCTTGAGAAATGGTAAGTAAACGCCGTATTTACATATCTGCCACTGTGTAGGAGAATCCGTATAGGTGTTCGAGTGTTCAAACCGTAATGCGTCAGAAATGGTATGTAAACACCGTATTTACATATCTGCCACTGTGCGGGAGAATCCGTATAGGTGTTCGAGTGTTCAAACCCTAATGCATGAGAAATGGTAAGTACACGCCGTATTTAAAAATATGCCACTGTGCACGAGAATCCGTATAGGTGTTCGAGTGTTCGAACCGTAATGCATGAGAAATGGTAAGTAAATGCCCTATTTCATATCTGTCACTATGCAAGAGAATCCGGATAGTGTTCGAGTATTCGAACCGTCATGCATGAGAAATGGTAAGTAAATGCCGTATTTACATATCTGCCACTGTGCAGGAGAAGCCGTATTGGTGTTCGAGTGTTCAAACCGTAATGCGTTAGAAATGGTAAGTAAACACCGTATTTACATATCTGCCACTGTGCGGGAGAATTCGTATAGGTGTTTGAGTGTTCGAACCCTAATGCAAGAGAAATGGTAACTAAACGCCGTATTTACATATCTGCCACTGTCCACGAGAATCCGTATATGTGTTCGAGTGTTCGAACCGTAATGCATGAGAAATGGTAAGTAAATGCCGTATTTCATATCTGCCACTGTGCAGGAGAATCCGTATAGGTGTTCGAGTGTTCGAACCCTAATGCATGAGAACTGGCAAGTAAACACCGTATTTACATATCTGCCACTGTGCAGGAGAATCCGTATAGGTGTTCGAGGGTTCAAACTGTAATGCAGGAGAAATGGCAAGTAAAAACGCCGTATTTACATATCTGCCACTGTGCAGGAGAATCCGTATAGGTGTTCGAGTGTTCGAATCGTAATGCATGAGAAATGGTAAGTAAACGACGTATTTACATATCTGCCACTGTGCAAGAGAATCCGTATAGGTGTTCGAGTGTTCGAACTGTAATGCGTGAGAAATTGTAAGTAAATGCCGTATTTACATATCTACCACTGTGCAGGAGAATCCGTATAGGTGTTCGAGTATTCGAACCGTAATGCATGAGAAATGGTAAGTAAACGCCGTATTTACATATCTGCACTGTGCAGGAGAATCCGTATAGGTGTTCAAGGGTTCAAACCCTAGTGCTCGAGAAACGTTAGGTAAATGCCGTAGTGACATATCTGCCACTATGCAGGAGAATCCGTATTGGTGTTCGAGTGTTCGAACCATAATGCGTGAGAAATGGTAAGTAAAAGCCTTATTTACGTATCTGCCACTGTGCAGGAGAATCCGTATAGGTGTTCGAGTGTTCAAACCGTAATGCCTCAGAAATGGTAAGTAAACACCGTGTTTACATATCTGCCACTGTGCGAGAGAATCCGTATAGGTGTTCGAGTGTTCGAACCCAAATGCATGAGAAATGGTAAGTAAACGCCGTATTTAAATATCAGCCACTGTGTACGAGAATTCGTATAGGTTTTCGAGTGTTCGAACCGGAATGCATGAGAAATGGTAAGTAAATGCCGTATTTCATATCCGCCACTGGGCAGGGAATCCGTATAGGTGTTCGAGTGTTCAAACCGTAATGCATGAGAAATGGTAAGTAAACGCCGTATTTGCATATCTGCCACTGTGCAGGAGAATCCGTATAGGTGTTCGAGTGTTCGTACCCTAATGCATGAGAAATGGTAAGTGAACGCCGTATTTACATATCTGCCACTGTGCACGAGAATCCGTATAGGCGTTCGAGTTGTCGAACCGTAATGCATGAGAAATGGTAAGTAAACGCCGTAGTTACATATCTGCCACTGTGCAGGAGAATCTTTATTGGTGTTCGAGTGTTCGAACCCTAATGCTTGAGAAATGGTAAGTAAACGCCGTATTTACATATCTGCCACTGTGTAGGAGAATCCGTATAGGTGTTCGAGTGTTCAAACCGTAATGCGTCAGAAATGGAATGTAAACACCGTATTTACATATCTGCCACTGTGCGGGAGAATCCGTATAGGTGTTCGAGTGTTCAAACCCTAATGCATGAGAAATGATAAGTACACGCCGTATTTAAAAATATGCCACTGTGCACGAGAATCCGTGTAGGTGTTCGAGTGTTCGAACCGTAATGCATGAGAAATGGTAAGTAAATGCCCTATTTCATATCTGTCACTGTGCAAGAGAATCTGTATAGGTGTTCGAGTGTTCGAACCCTAATGCATGAGAAATGGCAAGTAAACACCGTATTTACATATCTGCCACTGTGCAGGAGAATCCGGATAGTGTTCGAGTATTCGAACCGTCATGCATGAGAAATGGTAAGTAAATGCCGTATTTACATATCTGCCACTGTGCAGGAGAATCCGTATTGGTGTTCGAGTGTTCAAACCGTAATGCGTTAGAAATGGTAAGTAAACACCGTATTTACAAATCTGCCACTGTGCGGGAGAATTCGTATAGGTGTTTGAGAGTTCGAACCCTAATGCAAGAGAAATGGTAACTAAATGCCGTATTTACATATCTGCCACTCTCCACGAGAATCCGTATAGGTGTTCGAGTGTTCGAACCGTAATGCATGAGAAATGGTAAGTAAATGCAATATTTCTTATCTACCACTGTGCAGGAGAATCCGTATAGGTGTTCGAGTGTTCGAACCCTAATGCATGAGAACTGGCAAGTAAACACCGTATTTACATATCTGCCACTGTGCAGGAGAGTCCGTATAGGTGTTCGAGGGTTCAAACTGTAATGCAGGAGAAATGGCAAGTAAAAACGCCGTATTTACATATCTGCCACTGTGCAGGAGAATCCGTATAGGTGTTCGAGTGTTCGAATCGTAATGCATGAGAAATGGTAAGTAAACGACGTATTTACATATCTGCCACTGTGCAAGAGAATCTGTATAGGTGTTCGAGTGTTCGAACTGTAATGCGTGAGAAATTGTAAGTAAATGCCGTATTTACATATCTACCACTGTGCAGGAGAATCCGTATAGGTGTTCGAGTGCTCGAACCGTAATGGTTGAGAAATTGTAAATAAACGCCGTATTTACATATCAGCCACTGTGCAGGAGAATCCGTATAGGTGTTCGAGTATTCGAACCGTAATGCATGAGAAATGGTAAGTAAACGCCGTATTTACATATCTGCACTGTGCAGGAGAATCCGTATAGGTGTTCAAGGGTTCGAACCCTAGTGCTCGAGAAATGTTAGGTAAATGCCGTAGTGACATATCTGCCACTATGCAGGAGAATCCGTATTGGTGTTCGAGTGTTCGAACCCTAATGCGTGAGAAATGGTATGTAAAAGCCTTATTTACGTATCTGCCACTGTGCAGGAGAATCCGTATAGGTGTTCGAGTGTTCAAACCGTAATGCCTCAGAAATGGTAAGTAAACACCGTGTTTACATATCTGCCACTGTGCGAGAGAATCCGTATAGGTGTTCGAGTGTTCGAACCCAAATGCATGAGAAATGGTAAGTAAACGCCGTATTTACATATCAGCCACTGTGTAGGAGAATTCGTATAGGTGTTCGAGTGTTCGAACCGTAATGCATGAGAAATGGTAAGTAAATGCCGTATTTCATATCTGCCACTGGGCAGGGGAATCTGTATAGGTGTTCGAGTGTTCGAACCCTAATGCATGAGAAATGGTAAGTAAACACCGTATTTGTATATCTGCCACTGTGCAGGAGAATCCGTATAGGTGTTCGAGTGTTCGAACCGTAATGCATGAGAAATGGTAACTAAACGCCGTATTTACATATCTGCCACCGTGCAGGAGAATCCGTATAGGTGTTCGAGTGTTCGTACCCTAATGCATGAGAAATGGTAAGTAAACGCCGTATTTACATATCTGCCACTGTGCACGAGAATCCGTATGGGCGTTCGAGTTGTCGAACCGTAATGCATGAGAAATGGTAAGTAAACGCCGTAGTTACATATCTGCCACTGTGCAGGAGAATCTGTGTTGGTGTTCGAGTGTTCGAACCCTAATGCTTGAGAAATGGTAAGTAAACGCCGTATTTACATATCTGCCACTGTGTAGGAGAATCCGTATAGGTGTTCGGGTATTCAAACCGTAATGCGTCAGAAATGGTATGGAAACACCGTATTTACATATCTGCCACTGTGCGGGAGAATCCGTATAGGTGTTCCAGTGTTGAATCCCTAATGCCTGAGAAATGGTAAGTACACGCCGTATTTAAAAATCTGCCACTGTGCACGAGAATCCGTATAGGTGTTCGAGTGTTCGAACCGTAATGCATGAGAAATGGGAAGTAAATGCCCTATTTCATATCTGTCACTGTGCAAGAGAATCCGTATAGGTGTTCGAGTGTTCGAACCCTAATGCATGAGAAATGGCAAGTAAACACCGTATTTACATATCTGCCACTGTGCAGGAGAATCCGGATAGTGTTCGAGTATTCGAACCGTCATGCATGAGAAATGGTAAGTAAATGCCGTATTTACATATCTGCCACTGTGCAGGAGAATCCGTATTGGTGTTCGAGTGTTCAAACCGTAATGCGTTAGAAATGATAAGTAAACACCGTATTTACATATCTGCCACTGTGCGGGAGAATTCGTATAGGTGTTTGAGTGTTCGAACCCTAATGCAAGAGAAATGGTAACTAAACGCCGTATTTACATATCTGCCACTGTCCACGAGAATCCGTATAGGTGTTCGAGTGTTCGAACCGTAATGCGTGAGAAATGGTAAGTAAATGCCCTATTTCATATCTGCCACTGTGCAGGAGAATCCGTATAGGTGTTCGGGTGTTCGAAGCCTAATGCATGAGAACTGGCAAGTAAACACCGTATTTACATATCTACTACTGTGCAGGAGAATCCGTATAGGTGTTCGAGGGTTCAAACTGTAATGCAGGAGAAATGGCAAGTAAAAACGCCGTATTTGCATATCTGCCACTGTGCAGGAGAATCCGTATAGGTGTTCGAGTGTTCGAATCGTAATGCATGAGAAATGGTAAGTAAACGACGTATTTACATATCTGCCACTGTGCAAGAGAATCCGTATAGGTGTTCGAGTGTTCGAACTGTAATGCCTGAGAAATTGTAAGTAAATGCCGTATTTACATATCTACCACTATGCAGGAGAATCCGTATAGGTGTTCGAGTATTCGAACCGTAATGCATGAGAAATGGTAAGTAAACGCCGTATTTACATATCTGCACTGTGCAGGAGAATCCGTATAGGTGTTCAAGGGTTCGAACCCTAGTGCTCGAGAAATGTTAGTTAAATGCCGTAGTGACATATCTGCCACTATGCAGGAGAATCCGTATTGGTGTTCGAGTGTTCGAACCCTAATGTGTGAGAAATGGTAAGTAAAAGCCTTATTTACGTATCTGCCACTGTGCAGGAGAATCCGTATAGGTGTTCGAGTGTTCAAACCGTAATGCCTCAGAAATGGTAAGTAAACACCGTATTTACATATCTGCCACTGTGCGAGAGAATCCGTATAGGTGTTCGAGTGTTCGAACCCAAATGCATGAGAAATGGTAAGTAAACGCCGTATTTACATATCAGCCACTGTGTACGAGAATTCGTATAGGTGTTCGAGTGTTCGAACCGTAATGCATGAGAAATGGTAAATAAATGCCGTATTTCATATCTGCCACTGGGCAGGGGAATCCGTATAGGTGTTCGAGTGTTCGAACCCTAATGCATGAGAAATGGTAAGTAAACACCGTATTTGTATATCTGCCACTGTGCAGGAGAATCCGTATAGGTGTTCGAGTGTTCAAACCGTAATGCATGAGAAATGGTAAGTAAACGCCGTATTTGCATATCTGCCACTGTGCAGGAGAATCCGTATAGGTGTTCGAGTGTTCGAACCGTAATGCATGAGAAATGGTAAGTAAACGCCGTATTTCCATATCTGCCACCGTGCAGGAGAATCCGTATAGGTGTTCGAGTGTTCGTACCCTAATGCATGGGAAATGGTAAGTAAACGCCGTATTTACATATCGGCACTGTGCAGGAGAATCCGTATAGGTGTTCGAGTGTTCGAACCGTAATGCATGAGAAATGGTAACTAAACGCCGTATTTCCATATCTGCCACCGTGCAGGAGAATCCGTATAGGTGTTCGAGTGTTCGTACCCTAATGCATGAGAAATGGTAAGTAAACGCCGTATTTACATATATGCCACTGTGCACGAGAATCCGTATAGGCGTTCGAGTTGTCGAACGGTAATGCATGAGAAATGGTAAGTAAACGCCGTATTTGCATATCTGCCACTGTGCAGGAGAATCCGTATAGGTGTTCGAGTGTTCGAACCGTAATGCATGAGAAATGGTAACTAAACGCCGTAATTCCATATCTGCCACCGTGCAGGAGAATCCGTATAGGTGTTCGAGTGTTCGTACCCTAATGCATGAGAAATGGTAAGTAAACGCCGTATTTACATATCTGCCACTGTGCACGAGAATCCGTATAGGCGTTCGAGTTGTCGAACCGTAATGCATGAGACATGGTAAGTAAACGCCGTAGTTACATATCTGCCACTGTGCAGGAGAATCTGTATTGGTGTTCGAGTGTTCGAACCCTAATGCTTGAGAAATAGTAAGTAAACGCCGTATTTACATATCTGCCACTGTGTAGGTGAATCCGTATAGGTGTTCGAGTGTTCAAACCGTAATGCGTCAGAAATGGTATGTAAACACCGTATTTACATATCTGCCACTGTGCGGGAGAATCCGTATAGGTGTTCGAGTGTTCAAACCCTAATGCATGAGAAATGGTAAGTACACGCCGTATTTAAAAATCTGCCACTGTGCACGAGAATCCGTATAGGTGTTCGAGTGTTCGAACCGTAATGCATGAGAAATGGTAAGTAAATGCCCTATTTCATATCTGTCACTGTGCAAGAGAATCCGTATAGGTGTTCGAGTGTTCGAACCCTAATGCATGAGAAATGGCAAGTAAACACCGTATTTACATATCTGCCACTGTGCAGGAGAATCCGGATAGTGTTCGAGTATTCGAACCGTCATGCATGAGAAATGGTAAGTAAATGCCGTATTTACATATCTGCCACTGTGCAGGAGAATCCGTATTGGTGTTCGAGTGTTCAAACCGTAATGCGTTAGAAATGGTAAGTAAACACCGTATTTACATATCTGCCACTGTGCGGGAGAATTCGTATAGGTGTTTGAGTGTTCGAACCCTAATGCAAGAGAAATGGTAACTAAACGCCGTCTTTACATATCTGCCACTGTCCACGAGAATCCGTATAGGTGTTCGAGTGTTCGAACCGTAATGCATGAGAAATGGTAAGTAAATGCCCTATTTCATATCTGCCACTGTGCAGGAGAATCCGTATAGGTGTTCGAGTGTTCGAACCCTAATGCATGAGAACTGGCAAGTAAACACCGTATTTACATATCTGCCACTGTGCAGGAGAATCCGTATAGGTGTTCGAGGGTTCAAACTGTAATGCAGGAGAAATGGAAAGTAAAAACGCCGTATTTACATTTCTGCCACTGTGCAGGAGAATCCGTATAGGTGTTCGTGTGTTCGAATCGTAATGCATGAGAAATGGTAAGTAAACGACGTATTTACATATCTGCCACTTTGCAAGAGAATCCGTATAGGTGTTCGAGTGTTCGAACTGTAATGCGTGAGAAATTGTAAGTAAATGCCGTATTTACATATCTACCACTGTGCAGGAGAATCCGTATAGGTGTTCGAGTATTCGAACCGTAATGCATGAGAAATGATAAGTAAACGCCGTATTTACATATCTGCACTGTGCAGGAGAATCCGTATAGGTGTTCAAGGGTTCGAACCCTAGTGCTCGAGAAATGTTAGGTAAATGCCGTACTGACATATCTGCCACTATGCAGGAGAATCCGTATTGGTGTTCGAGTGTTCGAACCCTAATGCGTGAGAAATGGTAAGTAAAAGCCTTATTCACGTATCTGCCACTGTGCAGGAGAATCCGTATAGGTGTTCGAGTGTTCAAACCGTAATGCCTCAGAAATGGTAAGTAAACACCGTGTTTACATATCTGCCACTGTGCGAGAGAATCCGTTTAGGTGTTCGAGTGTTCGAACCCAAATGCATGAGAAATGGTAAGTAAACGCCGTATTTCCATATCAGCCACTGTGTACGAGAATTCGTATAGGTGTTCGAGTGTTCGAAACGTAATGCATGAGAAATGGTAAGTAAATGCCGTATTTCATATCTGCCACTGGGCAGGGGAATCCGTATATGTGTTCGAGTGTTCGAACCCTAATGCATGAGAAATGGTAAGTAAACACCGTATTTGTATATCTGCCACCGTGCAGGAGAATCCGTATAGGTGTTCGAGTGTTCAAACCGTAATGCATGAGAAATGGTAAGTAAACGCCGTATTTGCATATCTGCCACTGTGCAGGAGAATCCGTATAGGTGTTCGAGTGTTCGAACCGTAATGCATGAGAAATGGTAACTAAACGCCGTATTTACATATCTGCCACCGTGCAGGAGAATCCGTATAGGTGTTCGAGTGTTCGTACCCTAATCCATGAGAAATGGTAAGTAAACGCCGTATTTACATATCTGCCACTGTGCACGAGAATCCGTATAGGCGTTCGAGTTGTCGAACCGTAATGCATGAGAAATGGTAAGTAAACGCCGTAGTTACATATCTGCCACTGTGCAGGAGAATCTGTATTGGTGTTCGAGTGTTCGAACCCTAATGCTTGAGAAATGGTAAGTAAACGCCGTATTTACAAATCTGTCACAGTGTAGGAGAATCCGTATAGGTGTTCGAGTGTTCAAACCGTAATGCGTCAGAAATAGTATGTAAACACCGTATTTACATATCTGCCACTGTGCAGGAGAATCCGTATAGGTGTTCGAGTGTTCAAACCCTAATGCATGAGAAATGGTAAGTACACGCCGTATTTAAAAATCTGCCACTGTGCACGAGAATCCGTATAGGTGTTCGAGTGTTCGAACCGTAATGCATGAGAAATGGTAAGTAAATGCCCTATTTCATATCTGTCACTGTGCAAGAGAATCCGTATAGGTGTTCGAGTGTTCAAACCCTAATGCATGAGAAATGGCAAGTAAACACCGTATTTACATATCTGCCACTGTGCAGGAGAATCCGGATAGTGTTCGAGTATTCGAACCGTCATGCATGAGAAATGGTAAGTAAATGCCGTATTTACATATCTGACACTGTGCAGGAGAATCCGTATAGGTGTTCGAGTGTTCAAACCGTAATGCGTCAGAAATGGTAAGTAAACACCGTATTTACATATCTGCCACTGTGCGGGAGAATCCGTATAGGTGTTCGAGTGTTCGAACCCTAATGCATGAGAAATGGAAACTAAACGCCCTATTTACATATCTGCCACTGTGCACGAGAATCCGTATAGGTGTTCGAGTGTTCGAACCGTAATGCATGAGAAATGGTAAGTAAATGCCCTATTTCATATCTGTCACTGTGCAGGGGATTCCGTATAGGTGTTCGGGTGTTCGAACCGTAATGCATGAGAACTGGCAAGGAAATACCGTATTTACATATCTGCCACTGTGCAGGAGAATCCGTATAGGTGTTCGAGGGTTCAAACCGTAATGCAGGAGAAATGGCAAGTAAAAATGCCTTATTTAGATATCTGCCACTGTGCAGGAGAATCCGTATAGGTGTTCGAGTGTTCGAACCCTAACGCATGAGAAATGGTAAATAAACGCCTTATTTACATATCAGCCACTGTGCAGGAGAATCCGTATAGGTATTCGAGTGTTCGAACCGTAATGCATGAGAAATGGTAAGTAACGCCGTATTTACATATCTGCCACTGTGCAGGAGAATCCGTATAGGTGTTCGTGTGTTCGAACCGTAATGCGTGAGAAATTATAAGTAAATGCCGTATTTACATATCTGCCACTGTGCAGGAGAATCCGTATTGGTGTTCGAGTATTCGAACCCTAATGCATAAGAAATGGTAAGTAAACACCATATTTATATATCTGCCACTGTGCAGCAGAATCCGTATAGGTGTTCGAGTGTTCAAACCGTAATGCATGAGAAATGGTAAGTACACGCCGTATTTGTATATCTGCCACTGTGCAGGAGAATCCGTATAGCTGTTCGAGTGTTCGAACCGTCATGCATGTGAAATGGTAAGTAAACGCCGTATTTACATATCTGCCACTGTGCAGGAGAATCCGTATAGGTGCTCGAGTGTTCGAACCGTAATGCGTGAGAAATTGTAAGTAAATGTCGTATTTACATATCTGCCACTGTGCAGGAGGATCCGTATAGGTGTTCGAGTATTCGAACCGTAATGCATGAGAAATGGTAAGTAAACGCCGTATTTACATATCCGCACTGTGCAGGAGAATCCGTATAGGTGTTCAAGTGTTCTAACCCTAGTGCACGAGAAATGTTTGGTACATGCCGTAGTTACATATCTGCCACTACGCAGGAGAATCCGTATTGGTGTTCGAGTGTTCGAACCGTAATGCGTGAGAAATTGTAAGTAAACGCGGTATTTACATATCTGTCACTGTGCAGGAGAATCCGTATAGTGTTCGAGTATTCGAACCGTCATGCATGAGAAATGGTAAGTAAATGCCGTATTTACATATCTGCCACTGTGCAGGAGAATCCGTATAGGTGTTCGAGTGTTCAAACCGAAATGCGTCAGAAATGGTAAGTAAACACCGTGTTTACACATCTGCCACTGTGCGGGAGAATCCGTCTAGGTGTTCGAGTGTTTGAACCCTAATACATGAGAAATGGCAAGTAAACGCCGTATTTACGTATCTGCCACTGTGCACGAGAATCCGTATAGGTGTTCGAGTGTTTGAACCGTAATGCATGAGAAATGGTAAGTAAATGCCCTATCTCATATCTGTCACTGTGCAAGAAAATCCGTATAGGTGGTCGAGTGTTCGAACTCTAATGCATGAGAAATGGAAAGTAAACACCGTATTTACATATCTGCCACTGTGCAGGAGAATCCGGATAGTGTTCGAGTATTCGAACCGCCATGCATGAGAAATGGTAAGTAAATGCCGTATTTACACATCTGCCACCGTGCAGGAGAATCCGTATAGGTGTTCGAGTGTTCGAACCCTAAAACATGAGAAATGATAAATAAACGCCGTACTTACATATCTGCCACTGTGCAGGAGAATCCGTATAGGTATTCGAGTGTTCGAACCGTAATGCATGAGAAATGGTAATTAACGCCGTATTTACGTATCTGCCACTGTGCAGGAGAATACGTACAGGTGTTCGAGTGTTCGAACCCTAATGCATGAGAAATGGCAAGTAAACGCCGTATTTACATCTCTGCCACTGTGCAGGAGAATCCGTATAGGTGTTCGAGTGTTTGAACCCTAATGCATGAGAAATGGTAAATAAACGCCGTATTTACATATCTGCCACTGTACAGGAGAATCCGTATAGGTGTTCGAGTGTTCGAACCGTAATGCATGAGAAATGGTAAGTAAACGACGTATTAACATATCTGCCACTGTACAAGAGAATCCGTATAGGTGTTCGAGTGTTCGAACCGTAATGCGTGAGAAATTGTAAGTAAATGCCGTATTTACATATCTGCCACTTTGCAGGAGGATCCGTATAGGTGTTCGAGTATTCGAACCGTAATGCATGAGAAATGGTAAGTAAACGCCGTATTTACATATCCGCACTGTGCAGGAGAATCCGTATAGGTGTTCAAGTGTTCTAACCCTAGTGCTCGAGAAATGTTAGGTAAATGCCGTAGTTACATATCTGCCACTATGGAGGAGAATCCGTATTGGTGTTCGAGTGTTCGAACCGTAATGCGTGAGAAATGGTAAGTAAAAGCCTTATTTACGTATCTGCCACTGTGCAGGAGAATCCGTATAGGTGTTCGAGTGTTCAAACCGTAATGCGTCAGAAATGGTAAGTAAACACCGAATTTCCACATCTGCCACTGTGCGAGAGAATCCGTATAGGTGTTCGAGTGTTCGAACCCAAATGCATGAGAAATGGTAAGTAAACGCCGTATTTACATATCTGGCACTGTGCACGAGAATTCGTATAGGTGTTCGGGTGTCCGAACCGTAATGGATGAGAAATGGTAAGTAAATGCCGTATTTCATATCTGCCACTGTGCAGGAGAATCCGTATAGGTGTTCGAGTGTTCAAACCCTAATGCATGAGAAATGGTAAGTAAACACCGTATTTATATATCTGTCACTGTGCAGGAGAATCCGTATAGATGTTCGAGTGTTCAAACCGCAATGCATGAGAAATGGTAAGTAAACGCCGTATTTGCATGTCTGCCACTGTGCAGGAGAATCCGTATAAGTGTTCGAGTGTTCGAACCGTAATGCATGAGAAATGGTAACTAAACGCCGTATTTAAATATCTGCCACAGTGCAGGAGTATCCGTACAGGTGTTCGAGTGTTCGAACCCTAATGCATGAGAAATGGTAAGTAAACGCCGTATTTACATATCTGCCACTGTGCACGAGAATCCGTATAGGCGTTCGAGTGTTCGAACCGTAATGCATGAGAAATGGTAAGTAAACGCCGTATTTACATATCATCCACTGTGCCGGAGAATCCGTATAGGTGTTCGAGTGTTCGAACCGTAATGCGTGAGAAATTGTAAGTAAACGCGGTATTTACATATCTATCACTGTGCAGGAGAATCCGTATAGTGTGCTAGTATTCGAACCGTCATGCATGAGAAATGGTAAGTAAATGCCGTATTTACATATCTGCCACTGTGTAGGAGAATCCGTATAGGTGTTCGAGTGTTCAAACCGTAATGCGTCAGAAATGGTAAGTAAACACCGTGTTTACACATCTGCCACTGTGCGGGAGAATCCGTCTAGGTGTTCGAGTGTTCGAACCCTAATACATGAGAAATGGCAAGTAAACGCCGTATTTACGTATCTGCCACTGTGCACGAGAATCCGTATAGGTGTTCGAGTGTTCGAACCGTAATGCATGAGAAATGGTAAGTAAATGCCCTATCTCATATCTGTCACTGCGCAAAAGAATCCGTATAGGTGGTTGAGTGTTCGAACTCTAATGCATGAGAAATGGCAAGTAAACACCGTATTTACATATCTGCCACTGTGCAGGAGAATCCGGATAGTGTTCGAGTATTCGAACCGCCATGCATGAGAAATGGTAAGTAAATGCCGTATTTACATATCTGCCACCGTGCAGGAGAATCCGTATAGGTGTTCGAGTGTTCAAACCGTAATGCGTCAGAAATGGTAAGTAAACACCGTATTTACATATCTGCCACTGTGCGGGAGAATTCGTATAGGTGTTTGAGTGTTCGAACCCTAATGCGTGAGAAATGGAAACTAAACGCCGTATTTACATATCTGCCACTGTGCACGAGAATCCGTATAGGTGTTCGAGTGGTCGAACCGTAATGCATGAGAAATGGTAAGTAAATGCCCAATTTCATATCTGTCACTATGCAGGGGAATCCGTATAGGTGTTCGGGTGTTCGAACCCTAATGCATGAGAACTGGCAAGTAAACACCGTATTTACATATCTGCCACTGTGCAGGAGAATCCGTATAGATTTTCGAGGGTTCAAACCGTAATGCAGGAGAAATGGCATGTAAAAACGCCGTATTTACATATCTGCCACTGTGCAGGAGAATCCGTATAAGTGTTCGAGTGTTCGAACCCTAAAACACGAGAAATGGTAAATAAACGCCGTACTTACATATCTGCCACTGTGCAGGAGAATCCGTATAGGTATTCGAGTGTTCGAACCGTAATGCATGAGAAATGGTAAGTAACACCGTATTTACGTATCTGCCACTGTACAGGAGAATACGTACAGGTGTTCGAGTGTTCGAACCCTAATGCATGAGAAATGGCAAGTAAATGCCGTATTTACATCTCTGCCACTATGCAGGAGAATCCGTATAGGTGTTCGAGTGTTCGAACCCTAATGCATGAGAAATGGTAAATAAACGCCGTATTTACATATCTGCCACTATACAGGAGAATCCGTATAGGTGTTCGAGTGTTCGAACCGTAATGCATGAGAAATGGTAAGTAAACGACGTATTTACATATCTGCCACTGTACAAGAGAATCTGTATAGGTGTTCAAGTGTTCGAACCGTAATGCATGAGAAATTGTAAGTAAATGCCGTATTTACATATCTGCCACTGTGCAGGAGAATCCGTATAGGTGTTCGAGTATTCGAACCGTAATGCATGAGAAATGGTAAGTAAACGCCGTATTTACATATCTGCACTGTGCAGGAGAATCCGTATAGGTGTTCATGGGTTCGAACCCTAGTGCTCGAGAAATGTTAGGTAAATGCCGTAGTTACATATCTGCCACTATGCAGGAGAATCCGTATTGGTGTTCGAGTGTTCGAACCCTAATGCGTGAGAAATGGTAAGTAAAAGCCTTATTTACGTATCTGCCACTGTGCAGGAGAATCCGTATAGGTGTTCGAGTGTGCAAACCGTAATGCCTCAGAAATGGTAAGTAAACACCGTGTTTACAAATCTGCCGCTCTGCGAGAGAATCCGTATAGGTGTTCGAGTGTTCGAACCCAAATGCATGAGAAATGGTAAGTATACGCCGTATTTACATATCAGCCACTATGCACGACAATTCGTATAGGTGTTCGAGTGTTCGAACCGTAATGCATGATAAATGGTAAGTAAATGCCGTATTTCATATCTGCCACTGGGCAGGGGAATCCGTATAGGTGTTCGAGTGTTCGAACCCTAATGCATGATAAATGGTAAGTAAACACCGTATTTATATATCTGCCACTGTGCATGAAAATCCGTATAGGTGTTCGAGGGTTCCAACCGTAATGCATGAGAAATGGTAAGTAAACGCGGTATTTGCATATCTGCCACTGTGCAGGAGAATCCGTATAGGTGTTCGAGTGTTCGAACCGTAATGCATGAGAAATGGTAACTAAACGCCGTATTTACATATCTGCCACAGTGCAGGAGAATCCGTATAGGTGTTCGAGTGTTCGAACCCAAATGCATGAGAAATGGTAAGTAAACGCCGTATTTACGTATCTGCCACTGTGCACAAGAATCCGTGTAGGTGTTCGAGTTGTCGAACCGTAATGCATGAGAAATGGTAAGTAAACGCCGTAGTTACATATCTGCCACTGTGCAGGAGAATCTGTATTGGTGTTCGAGTGTTCGAACCCTAATGCTTGAGAAATGGTAAGTAAACGCCGTATTTACATATCTGCCACTGTGCAGGAGCATCCATATAGGTGTTCGAGTGTTCAAACCGTAATGCGTCAGAAATGGTATGTAAACACCGTATTTACATATCTGCCACTATGCGGGAGAATCCGTATAGGTGGTCGAGTGTTCAAACCCTAATGCATGAGAAATGGTACGTACACGCCGTATTTAAAAATCTGCCACTGTGCAGGAGAATCCGTATAGGTGTTCGAGTGTTCGAACCGTAATGCATGAGAAATGGTAAGTAAATGCCCTATTTCATATCTGTCACCGTGCAGGAGAATCCGTATAGGTGTTCGAGTGTTCGAACCCTAATGCATGAGAAATGTCCAGTAAACACTGTATTCACATATCTGCCACCGTGCAAGAGAATCCGTATAGGTGTTCGAGTGTTCAAACCGTAATGCATGAGAAATGGTAAGTAAAAACGCCGTATTTACATATCTGCCACTATGCAGGAGAATCCGTATAGGTGTTCGAGTGTTCGAACCCTAATGCATGAGAAATGGTAAATAAACACCGTATTTACATATCTGCCACTGTGCAGGAGAATCCGTATAGGTATTCGAGTGTTCGAACCGTAATGCATGAGAAATGGAAACTAAACGCCGTATTTACATATCTGCCACTGTGCACGAGAATCCGTATAGGTGTTCGAGTGTTCGAACCGTAATGCATGAGAAATGGTAAGTAAATGCCCTATTTCATATCTGTCACTGTGCAGGGGAATCCGTATAGGTGTTCGGGTGTTCGAACCCTAATGCATGAGAACTGGCAAGTAAACACCGTATTTACATATCTGCCACTGTGCAGGAGAATCCGTATAGGTGTTCGAGGGTTCAAACCGTAATGCAAGAGAAATGGCAAGTAAAAACGTCGTATTTACATATCTGCCACTGTGCAGGAGAATCCGTATAGGTGTTCGAGTGTTCGAACCCTAAAGCATGAGAAATCGTAAATAAACGCCGTATTTACATATCAGCCACCGTGCAGGAGAATCCGTATAGGTATTCGAGTGTTCGAACCGAATGCATGAGAAGTGGTAAGTAACGCCGTATTTACATATCTGCCACTGTGCAGGAGAATCCGTATAGGTGTTCGAGTGTTCGAACCGTAATGCGTGAGAAATTATAAGTAAATGACGTATTTACATATCTGCCACTGTGCAGGAGAATCCGTATTGGTGTTCGAGTATTCGAACCCTAATGCATGAGAAATGGGAAGTAAACACCATATTTATATATCTGCCACTGTGCAGGAGAATCCGTATAGGTGTTCGAGTGTTCAAACCGTAATGCATGAGAAATGGTAAGTAAACGCCGTATTTGCATATCTGCCACTGTGCAGGAGAATCCGTATAGGTGTTCGAGTGTTCGAACCGTAATGCATGTGAAATGGTAAGTAAACGCCGTATTTACATATCTGCCACTGTGCAGGAGAATCCGTATAGGTGTTCGAGTGTTCGAACCGTAATGCGTGAGAAATTGTAAGTAAATGCCGTATTTACATATCTGCCACTGTGCTGGAGGATCCGTATAGGTGTTCGAGTATTCGAACCGTAATGCATGAGAAATGGTAAGTAAACGCCGTATTTACATATCCGCACTGTGCAGGAGAATCCGTATAGGTGTTCAAGTGTTCTAACCCTAGTGCTCGAGAAATGTTAGGTAAATGCCGTTGTTACATATCTGCCACTACGTAGGAGAATCCGTATTGGTGTTCGAGTGTTCGAACCGTCATGCGTGAGAAATGGTAAGTAAAAGCTTTATTTACGTATCTGCCACTGTGCAGGAGAATCCGTATAGGTGTTCGAGTGTTCAGGCCGTAATGCGTTAGAAATGGTAAGTAAACACCGTATTTACGTATTTGCCACTGTGCGAGAGAATCCGTATAGGTGTTCGAGTGTTCGAACCCAAATGCATGAGAAATGGTAAGTAAACGCCGTATTTACATATCTGCCACAGTGCAGGAGAATCCGTATAGGTGTTCGAGTGTTCGAACCCTAAAACATGAGAAATGGTAAATAAACGCCGTACTTGCATATCTGCCACTGTGCAGGAGAATCCGTATAGGTATTCGAGTGTTCGAACCGTAATGCATGAGAAATGGTAAGTAACGCCGTATTTACGTATCTGCCACTGTGCAGGAGAATACGTACAAGTGTTCGAGTGTTCGAACCCTAATGCATGAGAAATGGCAAGTAAATGCCGTATTTACATCTCTGCCACTGCGCAGGAGAATCCGTATAGGTGTTCGAGTGTTCGAACCCTAATGCATGAGAAATGGTAAATAAACGCCGTATTTACATATCTTCCACTATACAGGAGAATCCGTATAGGTGTTCGAGTGTTCGAACCGTAATGCATGAGAAATGGTAAGTAAACGACGTATTTACATATCTGCCACTGTACAAGAGAATCCGTATAGGTGTCCAAGTGTTCGATCCGTAATGCGTGAGAAATTGTATGTAAATGCCGTATTTACATATCTGCCACTGTGCAGGAGAATCCGTATAGGTGTTCGAGTATTCGAACCGTAATGCATGAGAAATGGTAAGTAAACGCCGTATTTACATATCTGCACTGTGCAGGAGAATCCGTATAGGTGTTCATGGGTTCGAACCCTGGTGCTCGAGAAATGTTAGGTAAATGCCGTAGTTACATATCTGCCACAATGCAGGAGAATCCGTATTGGTGTTCGAGTGTTCGAACCCTAATGCGTCAGAAATGGTAAGTAAAAGCCTTATTTACGTATCTGCCACTGTGCAGGAGAATCCGTATAGGTGTTCGAGTGTGCAAACCGTAATGCCTCAGAAATGGTAAGTAAACACCGTGTTTACAAATCTGCCACTCTGCGAGAGAATCCGTATAGGTGTTCGAGTGTTCGAACCCAAATGCATGAGAAATGGTAAGTAAACGCCGTATTTACATATCAGCCACTGTGCACGACAATTCGTATAGGTGTTCGAGTGTTCGAACCGTAATGCATGAGAAATGGTTAGTAAATGCCGTATTTCATATCTGCCACTGGGCAGGGGAATCCGTATAGGTGTTCGAGTGTTCGAACCCTAATGCATGATAAATGGTAAGTAAACACCGTATTTATATATCTGGCACTGTGCAGGAGAATCCGTATAGGTGTTCGAGGGTTCAAACTGTAATGCATGTGAAATGGTAAGTAAACGCGGTATTTGCATATCTGCCACTGTGCAGGAGAATCCGTATAGGTGTTCGAGTGTTCGAACCGTAATGCATGAGAAATGGTAACTAAACGCCGTATTTACATATCTGCCACAGTGCAGGAGAATCCGTATAGGTGTTCGAGTGTTCGAACCCAAATGCATGAGAAATGGTAAGTAAACGCCGTATTTACGTATCTGCCACTGTGCACAAGAGTGCGTGTAGGTGTTCGAGTTGTCGAACCGTAATGCATGAGAAATGGTAAGTAAACGCCGTAGTTACATATCTGCCACTGTGCAGGAGAATCTGTATTGGTGTTCGAGTGTTCGAACCCTAATGCTTGAGAAATGGTAAGTAAACGCCGTATTTACATATCTGCCACTGTGCAGGAGCATCCGTATAGGTCTTCGAGTGTTCAAACCGTAATGCGTCAGAAATGGTATGTAAACACCGTATTTACATATCTGCCACTGTGCGGGAGAATCCGTATTGGTGTTCGAGTGTTCAAACCCTAATGCATGAGAAATGGTACGTACACGCCATATTTAAAAATCTGCCACTGTGCACGAGAATCCGTATAGGTGTTCGAGTGTTCGAACCGTAATGCATGAGAAATGGTAAGTAAATGCCATATTTCATATTTGTCACCGTGCAGGAGAATCCGTATAGGTGTTCGAGTGTTCGAACCCTAATGCATGAGAAATGTCAAGTAAACACTGTATTCACATATCTGCCACTGTGCAGGAGAATCCGTATAGGTGTTCGAGGGTTCAAACCGTAATGCATGAGAAATGGTAAGTAAAAATGCCGTATTTACATATCTGCCACTGTGCAGGAGAATCCGTATAGGTGTTCGAGTGTTCGAACCCTAATGCATGAGAAATGGTAAATAAACGCCGTATTTACATATCTGCCACTATACAGGAGAATCCGTATAGGTGTTCGAGTGTTCGAACCGTAATGCATGAGAAATGGTAAGTAAACGACGTATTTACATATCTGCCACTGTACAAGAGAATCCGTATAGGTGTCCAAGTGTTCGATCCGTAATGCGTGAGAAATTGTATGTAAATGCCGTATTTACATATCTGCCACTGTGCAGGAGAATCCGTATAGGTGTTCGAGTATTCGAACCGTAATGCATGAGAAATGGTAAGTAAACGCCGTATTTACATATCTGCACTGTGCAGGAGAATCCGTATAGGTGTTCATGGGTTCGAACCCTGGTGCTCGAGAAATGTTAGGTAAATGCCGTAGTTACATATCTGCCACAATGCAGGAGAATCCGTATTGGTGTTCGAGTGTTCGAACCCTAATGCGTCAGAAATGGTAAGTAAAAGCCTTATTTACGTATCTGCCACTGTGCAGGAGAATCCGTATAGGTGTTCGAGTGTGCAAACCGTAATGCCTCAGAAATGGTAAGTAAACACCGTGTTTACAAATCTGCCACTCTGCGAGAGAATCCGTATAGGTGTTCGAGTGTTCGAACCCAAATGCATGAGAAATGGTAAGTAAACGCCGTATTTACATATCAGCCACTGTGCACGACAATTCGTATAGGTGTTCGAGTGTTCGAACCGTAATGCATGAGAAATGGTTAGTAAATGCCGTATTTCATATCTGCCACTGGGCAGGGGAATCCGTATAGGTGTTCGAGTGTTCGAACCCTAATGCATGATAAATGGTAAGTAAACACCGTATTTATATATCTGCCACTGTGCAGGAGAATCCGTATAGGTGTTCGAGGGTTCAAACTGTAATGCATGTGAAATGGTAAGTAAACGCGGTATTTGCATATCTGCCACTGTGCAGGAGAATCCGTATAGGTGTTCGAGTGTTCGAACCGTAATGCATGAGAAATGGTAACTAAACGCCGTATTTACATATCTGCCACAGTGCAGGAGAATCCGTATAGGTGTTCGAGTGTTCGAACCCAAATGCATGAGAAATGGTAAGTAAACGCCGTA
Source organism: Camellia granthamiana (assembly GCA_036172215.1). Lineage (NCBI taxonomy): Eukaryota > Viridiplantae > Streptophyta > Magnoliopsida > Ericales > Theaceae > Camellia > Camellia granthamiana. The sequence goes on from JAXFYN010000729.1 coordinate 21,746, forward strand.
TTTACGTATCTGCCACTGTGCACAAGAATGCGTGTAGGTGTTCGAGTTGTCGAACCGTAATGCATGAGAAATGGTAAGTAAACGCCGTAGTTACATATCTGCCACTGTGCAGGAGAATCTGTATTGGTGTTCGAGTGTTCGAACCCTAATGCTTGAGAAATGGTAAGTAAACGCCGTATTTACATATCTGCCACTGTGCAGGAGCATCCGTATAGGTCTTCGAGTGTTCAAACCGTAATGCGTCAGAAATGGTATGTAAACACCGTATTTACATATCTGCCACTGTGCGGGAGAATCCGTATTGGTGTTCGAGTGTTCAAACCCTAATGCATGAGAAATGGTACGTACACGCCATATTTAAAATTCTGCCACTGTGCACGAGAATCCGTATAGGTGTTCGAGTGTTCGAACCGTAATGCATGAGAAATGGTAAGTAAATGCCATATTTCATATTTGTCACCGTGCAGGAGAATCCGTATAGGTGTTCGAGTGTTCGAACCCTAATGCATGAGAAATGTCAAGTAAACACTGTATTCACATATCTGCCACTGTGCAGGAGAATCCGTATAGGTGTTCGAGTGTTCAAACCGTAATGCATGAGAAATGGTAAGTAAAAATGCCGTATTTACATATCTGCCACTGTGCAGGAGAATCCGTATAGGTGTTCGAGTGTTCGAACCCTAATGCATGAGAACTGGCAAGTAAACACCGTATTTACAGATCTGCCACTGTGCAGGAGAATCCGTATAGGTGTTCGAGGGTTCAAACCGTAATGCAGGAGAAATGGCAAGTAAAAACGCCGTATTTACAAATCGGCCACTGTGCAGGAGAATCCGTATAGGTGTTCGAGTGTTCGAACCCTAAAGCATGAGAAATGGTAAATAAAGGCCGTATTTACATATCAGCCACCGTGCAGGAGAATCCGTATAGGTATTCGAGTGTTCGAACCGTAATGCATGAAAGTGGTAAGTAACGCCGTATTTACATATCTGCCACTGTGCAGGAGAATCCGTATAGGTGTTCGAGTGTTCGAACCGTAATGCGTGAGAAATTATAAGTAAATGCCGTATTTACATATCTGCCACTGTGCAGGAGAATCCGTATTGGTGTTCGAGTATTCGAACCCTAATGCATGAGAAATTGTAAGTAAACACCATATTTATATATCTGCCACTGTGCAGGAGAATCCGTTTAGGTGTTCGAGTGTTCGGACCCTAATGCATGAGAAATGGTAAGTAAACGCCGTATTTGCATATCTGCCACTGTGCAGGAGAATCCGTATAGGTGTTCGAGTGTTCGAACCGTAATGCATGTGAAATGGTAAGTAAACGCCGTATTTACATATCTGTCACTGTGCAGGAGAATCCGTATAGGTGTTCAAGTGCTCTAACCCTAGTGCTCGAGAAATGTTAGGTAAATGCTGTTGTTACATATCTGCCACTACGTAGGAGAATCCGTATTGGTGTTCGAGTGTTCGAACCGTCATGCGTGAGAAATGGTAAGTAAAAGCTTTATTTACGTATCTGCCACTGTGCAGGAGAATCCGTATAGGTGTTCGAGTGTTCAGGCCGTAATGCGTCAGAAATGGTAAGTAAACACCGTATTTACATATTTGCCACTGTGCGAGAGAATCCGTATAGGTGTTCGAGTGTTCGAACCCAAATGCATGAGAAACGGTAAGTAAACGCCGTATTTACATATCTGCCACTGTGCAGGAGAATCCGTATAGGTGTTCGAGTGTTCGAACCCTAAAACATGAGAAATGGTAAATAAACGCCGTACTTACATATCTGCCACTGTGCAGGAGAATCCGTATAGGTATTCGAGTGTTCGAACCGTAATGCATGAGAAATGGTAAGTAACGCCGTATTTACGTATCTACCACTGCGCAGGAGAATACATACAGGTGTTCGAGTGTTCGAACCCTAATGCATGAGAAATGGCAAGTAAATGCCGTATTTACATATCTGCCACTGTGCAGGAGAATCCGTATAGGTGTTCGAGTGTTCGAACCCTAATGCATGAGAAATGGTTAATAAACGCCGTATTTACATATCTGCAACTATACAGGAGAATCCGTATAGGTGTTCGAGTGTTCGAACCGTAATGCATGAGAAATGGTAAGTAAACGACGTATCTACATATCTGCCACAGTACAAGAGAATCCGTATAGGTGTTCGAGTGTTCGAACCGTAATGCGTGAGAAATTTTAAGTGAATGCCGTATTTACATATCTGCCACTGTGCAGGAGGATCCGTATAGGTGTTCGAGTATTCGAACCGTAATGCATGAGAAATGGTAAGTAAACGCCGTATTTACATATCAGCCACCGTGCAGGAGAATCCGTATAGGTATTCGAGTGTTCGAACCGTAATGCATGAGAAGTGGTAAGTAACGCCGTATTTACATATCTGCCACTGTGCAGGCGAATCCGTATAGGTGTTCGAGTGTTCGAACCGTAATGCGTGAGAAATTATAAGTAAATGCCGTATTTACATATCTGCCACTGTGCAGGAGAATCCGTATTGGTGTTCGTGTATTCGAACCCTAATGCATGAGAAATGGTAAGTAAACACCATATTTATATATCTGCCACTGTGCAGGAGAATCCGTATAGGTGTTCGAGTGTTCAAACGTAATGCATGAGAAATGGTAAGTAAACGCCGTATTTGCATATCTGCCACTGTGCAGGAGAATCCGTATAGGTGTTCGAGTGTTCGAACCGTAATGCATGTGAAATGGTAAGTAAACGCCGTATTTACATATCTGCCACTGTGCAGGAGAATCCGTATAGGTGTTCGAGTGTTCGAACCGTAATGCGTGAGAAATTGTAAGTAAATGCCGTATTTACATATCTGCCACTGTGCAGGAGGATCCGTATAGTTGTTCGAGTATTCGAACCGTAATGCATGAGAAATGGTAAGTAAACGCCGTATTTACATATCCGCACTGTGCAGGTGAATCCGTAAAGGTGTTCAAGTGTTCTAACCCTAGTGCTCGAGAAATGTTAGGTAAATGCCGTTGTTACATATCTGCCACTACGTAGGAGAATCCGTATTGGTGTTCGAGTGTTCGAACCGTCATGCGTGAGAAATGGTAACTAAAAGCTTTATTTACGTATCTGCCACTGTGCAGGAGAATCCGTATAGGTGTTCGAGTGTTCAGGCCGTAATGCGTCAGAAATGGTAAGTAAACACCGTATTTACATATTTGCCACTGTGCGAGAGAATCCGTATAGGTGTTCGAGTGTTCGAACACAAATGCATGAGAAACGGTAAGTAAATGCCGTATTTACATATCTGCCACTGTGCAGGAGAATCCGTATAGGTGTTCGAGTGTTCGAACCCTAAAACATGAGAAATGGTAAATAAACGCCGTACTTACATATCTGCCACTGTGCAGGAGAATCCGTATAGGTATTCGAGTGTTCGAACCGTAATGCATGAGAAATGGTAAGTAACGCCGTATTTACGTATCTGCCACTGTCCAGGAGAATACGTTCAGGTGTTCGAGTGTTCGAACCCTAATGCATGAGAAATGGCAAGTAAATGCCGTATTTACATCTCTGCCACTGTGCAGGAGAATCCGTATAGGTGTTCGAGTGTTCGAACCCTAATGCATGAGAAATGGTAAATAAACGCCGTATTTACATATCTGCCACTCTACAGGAGAATCCGTATAGGTGTTCGAGTGTTCGAACCGTAATGCATGAGAAATGGTGAGTAAACGACGTATTTACATATCTGCCACTGTACAAGAGAATCCGTATAGGTGTCCAAGTGTTCGAACCGTAATGCGTGAGAAATTGTAAGTAAATGCCGTATTTACATATCTGCCACTGTGCAGGAGAATCCGTATAGGTGTTCGAGTATTCGAACCGTAATGCATGAGAAATGGTAAGTAAACGCCGTATTTACATATCTGCACTGTGCAGGAGAATCCGTATAGGTGTTCATGGGTTCGAACCCTAGTGCTCGAGAAATGTTAGGTAAATGCCGTAGTTACATATCTGCCACTATGCAGGAGAATCCGTATTGGTGTTCGAGTGTTCGAACCCTAATGCGTCATAAATGGTAAGTAAAAGCCTTATTTACGTATCTGCCACTGTGCAGGAGAATCCGTATAGGTGTTCGAGTGTGCAAACCGTAATGCCTCAGAAATGGTAAGTAAACACCGTGTTTACAAATCTGCCACTCTGCGAGAGAATCCGTATAGGTGTTCGAGTGTTCGAACCCAAATGCATGAGAAATGGTAAGTAAACGCCGTACTTACATATCAGCCACTCTGCACGACAATTCGTATAGGTGTTCGAGTGTTCGAACTGTAATGCATGAGAAATGGTAAGTAAATGCCGTATTTCATATCTGCCACTGGGCAGGGGAATCCGTATAGGTGTTCGAGTGTTCGAACCCTAATGCATCATAAATGGTAAGTAAACACCGTATTTATATATCTGCCACTGTGCAGGAGAATCCGTATAGGTGTTCGAGGGTTCAAACCGTAATGCATGAGAAATGGTACGTAAACGCGGTATTTGCATATCTGCCACTGTGTAGGAGAATCCGTATAGGTGTTCGAGTGTTCGAACCGTAATGCATGAGAAATGGTAACTAAACGCCGTATTTACATATCTGCCACAGTGCAGGAGAATCCGTATAGGTGTTCGAGTGTTCGAACCCAAATGCATGAGAAATGGTAAGTAAACGCCGTATTTACGTATCTGCCACTGTGCACAAGAATCCGTGTAGGTGTTCGAGTTGTCGAACCGTAATGCATGAGAAATGGTAAGTAAACGCCGTAGTTACATATCTGCCACTGTGCAGGAGAATCTGTATTGGTGTTCGAGTGTTCGAACCCTAATGCTTGAGAAATGGTAAGTAAACGCCGTATTTACATATCTGCCACTGTGCAGGAGAATCCGTATAGGTGTTCGAGTGTTCAAAACGTAATGCGTCAGAAATGGTATGTAAACACCGTATTTACATATCTGCCACTGTGCTGGAGAATCCGTATAGGTGTTCGAGTGTTCAGACCCTAATGCATGAGAAATGGTACGTACACGCCGTATTTGAAAATCTGCCACTGTGCACGAGAATCCGTATAGGTGTTCGAGTGTTCGAACCGTAATGCATGAGAAATGGTAAGTAAATGCCCTATTTCATATCTGTCACCGTGCAGGAGAATCCGTATAGGTGTTCGAGTGTTCGAACCCTATTTCATGAGAAATGTCAAGTAAACACTGTATTCACATATCTGCCACTGTGCAGGAGAATCCGTATAGGTGTTCGAGTGTTCAAACCGTAATGCATGAGAAATGGTAAGTAAAAATGCCGTATTTACATATCTGCCACTGTGCAGGAGAATCCGTATAGGTGTTCGAGTGTTCGAACCCTAATGCATGAGAAATGGTAAATAAACACCGTATTTACATATCTGTCACTCTGCAGGAGAATCCGTATAGGTGTTCGAGGGTTCAAACCGTAATGCAGGAGAAATGGCAAGTAAAAACGCCGTATTTACATATCTGCCACTGTGCAGGAGAATCCGTATAGGTGTTCGAGTGTTCGAACCCTAAAGCATGAGAAATGGTAAATAAACGCCGTATTTACATATCAGCCACCGTGCAGGAGAATCCGTATAGGTATTCGAGTGTTCGAACCGTAATGCATGAGAAGTGGTAAGTAACGCCGTATTTACATATCTGCCACTGTGCAGGAGAATCCGTATAGGTGTTCGAGTGTTCGAACCGTAATGCGTGAGAAATTATAAGTAAATGTCGTATTTACATATCTGCCACTGTGCAGGAGAATCCGTATTGGTGTTCGTGTATTCGAACCCTAATGCATGAGAAATGGTAAGTAAACACCATATTTATATATCTGCCACTGGGCAGGAGAATCCGTATAGGTGTTCGAGTGTTCAAACCGTAATGCATGAGAAATGGTAATTAAACGCCGTATTTGCATATCTGCCACTGTGCAGGAGAATCCGTATAGGTGTTCGAGTGTTCGAACCGTAATGCATGTGAAATGGTAAGTAAATGCCGTATTTACATATCTGCCACTGTGCAGGAGAATCCTTATAGGTGTTCGAGTGTTCGAACCGTAATGCGTGAGAAATTATAAGTAAATGCCGTATTTACATATCTGCCACTGTGCAGGAGAATCCGTATTGGTGTTCGTGTATTCGAACCCTAATGCATGAGAAATGGTAAGTAAACACCATATTTATATATCTGCCACTGTGCAGGAGAATCCGTATAGGTGTTCGAGTGTTCAAACCGTAATGCATGAGAAATGGTAAGTAAACGCCGTATTTGCATATCTGCCACTGTGCAGGAGAATCCGTATAGGTGTTCGAGTGTTCGAACCGTAATGCATGTGAAATGGTAAGTAAATGCCTTATTTACATATCTGCCACTGTGCAGGAGAATCCGTATAGGTGTTCGAGTGTTCGAACCGTAATGCGTGAGAAATTGTAAGTAAATGCCGTACTTACATATCTGCCACTGTGCAGGAGGATCCGTATAGGTGTTCGAGTATTCGAACCGTAATGCATGAGAAATGGTAAATAAACGCCGTATTTATATATCCGCACTGTGCAGGAGAATCCGTATAGGTGTTCAAGTGTTCTAACCCTAGTGCTCGAGAAATGTTAGGTAAATGCCGTTGTTACATATCTGCCACTACGTAGGAGAATCCGTATTGGTGTTCGAGTGTTCGAACCGTCATGCGTGAGAAATGGTAAGTAAAAGCTTTATTTACGTATCTGCCACTGTGCAGGAGAATCCGTATAGGTGTTCGAGTGTTCAAGCCGTAATGCGCCAGAAATGGTAAGTAAACACCGTATTTACATATTTGCCACTGTGCGAGAGAATCCGTATAGGTGTTCGAGTGTTCGAACCCAAATGCATGAGAAACGGTAAGTAAACGCCGTATTTACATATCTGGCACTGTGCATGAGAATTCGTATAGGTGTTCGAGTGTCCGAACCGTAATGGATGAGAAATGGTAAGTAAATGCCGTATTTCATATCTGCCACTGTGCAGGAGAATCCGTATAGGTGTTCGAGTGTTCGAACCATAATGCATGAGAAATGGTAAGTAAACACCGTATTTATATATCTGCCACTATGCAGGAGAATCCGTATAGGTGTTCGAGTGTTCAAACCGTAATGCATGAGAAATGGTAAGTAAAAGCCGTATTCTCATATCTGCCACTGTGCAGGAGAATCCGTATAAGTGTTCGAGTGTTCGAACCGTAATGCATGAGAAATGGTAACTAAACGCCGTATTTACATATCTGCCACAGTGCAGGAGAATCCGTATAGGTGTTCGAGTGTTCGAACCCTAATGCATGAGAAATGGTAAGTAAACGCCGTATTTACATATCTGCCACGGTGCACGAGAATCCGTATAGGCGTTCGAGTGTTCGAACCGTAATGCATGAGAAATTGTAAGTAAACGCCGTATTTACATATCATCCACTGTGCAGGAGAATCCGTATAGGTGTTCGAGTGTTCGAACCGTAATGCATGAGAAATTGTAAGTAAACGCGGTATTTACATATCTGTCACTGTGCAGGAGAATCCGTATAGTATTCGAGTATTCGAACCGTCATGCATGAGAAATGGTAAGTAAATGCCGTATTTACATATCTGCCACTGTGCAGGAGAATCCGTATAGGTGTTCGAGTGTTCAAACCGTAACGCGTCAGAAATGGTAAGTAAACACCGTGTTTACACATCTGCCACTGTGCGGGAGAATCCGTATTGGTGTTCGAGTGTTCGAACCCTAATACATGAGAAATGGCAAGTAAACGCCGTATTTACATATCTGCCACTGTGCACGAGAATTCGTATAGGTGTTCGAGTGTTTGAACCGTAATGCATGAGAAATGGTAAGTAAATGCCGTATCTCATATCTGTCATTGTGCAGGAGAATCCGTATAGGTGGTCGAGTGTTTGAACTCTAATGCATGAGAAATGGCAAGTAAACACCGTATTTACATATCTGCCACTGTGCAGGAGAATCCGGATAGTGTTCGAGTATTCGAACCGTCATGCATGAGAAATAGTAAGTAAATGCCGTATTTACATATCTGCCACTGTGCAGGAGAATTCGTATAGGTGTTCGAGTGTTCAAACCGTAATGCGTCAGAAATGGTAAGTAAACACCGTATTTACATATCTGCCACTGTGCGGGACAATTCGTATAGGTGTTTGAGTGTTCGAACCCTAATGCATGAGAAATGGTAATTAAATGCCGTATTTACATATCTGCCACTGTGCACGAGAATCCGTATAGGTGTTCGAGTGTTCGAACCGTAATGCATGAGAAATGGTAAGTAAATGCCCTATTTCATATCTGCCACTGTGCAGGAGAATCCGTATAGGTGTTCGAGTGTTCGAACCCTAATGCATGAGAACTGGAAAGTAAACACCGTATTAACATATCTGCCACTGTGCAGGAGAATCCGTATAGGTGTTCGAGTGTTCAAACCGTAATGCAGGACAAATAGCAAGTAAAAACGCCGTATTTACGTATCTACCACTGTGCAGGAGAATCCGTATAGGTGTTCGAGTGTTCGAACCCTAAAACATGAGAAATGGTAAATAAACGCCGTACTTACATATCTGCCACTGTGCAGGAGAATCCGTATAGGTATTCGATTGTTCGAATCGTAATGCATGAGAAATGGTAAGTAACGCCGTATTTACGTATCTGCCACTGTGCAGGAGAATACGTACAGGTGTTCGAGTGTTCGAACCCTAATGCACGAGAAATGGTAAGTCAACGCCGTATTTACATATCTGCCACTGTGCAGGAGAATCCGTATAGGTGTTCAAGTGGTCGAACCCTAATACATGTGAAATGGTAAATAAACGCCGTATTTACATATCTGCCACTGTGCAGGAGAATCCGTATAGGTGTTCGAGTGTTCGAACCGTAATGCATGAGAAATGGTAAGTAAACGACGTATTTACATATCTGCCACTGTGCAAGAGAATCCGTATAGGTGTTCGAGTGTTCGAACCGTAATGCGTGAGAAATTGTAAGTAAATGCCGTATTTACATATCTGCCACTGTGCAGGAGAATCCGTATAGGTGTTCGAGTATTCGAACCGTAATGCATGAGAAATGGTAACTAAACGCCGTATTTACATATCTGCACTGTGCAGGAGAATCCGTATAGGTGTTCATGGGTTCGAACCCTAGTGCTCGAGAACTGTTAGGTAAATGTCGTAGTTACATATCTGCCACTATGCAGGAGAATCCGTATAGGTATTCGAGTGTTCGAACCCCAATGCGTGAGAAATGGTAAGTGAAAGCCTTATTTACGTATCTGCCACTGTGCAGGAGAATCCGTATAGGTGTTCGAGTGTTCGAACCGTAATGCATGTGAAATGGTAAGTAAACGCCATATTTACATATCTGCCACTGTGCAGGAGAATCCGTATAGGTGTTCGAGTGTTCGAACCGTAATGCGTGAGAAATTGTAAGTAAATGCCGTATTTACATATCTGCCACTATACAGGAGAATCCATATAGGTGTTCGAGTGTTCGAACCGTAATGCATGAGAAATGGTAAGTAAACGACGTATTTACATATCTGCCACTGTACAAGAGAATCCGTATAGGTGTTCGAGTGTTCGAACCGTAATGCGTGAGAAATTGTAAGTAAATGCCGTATTTACATATCTGCCACTGTGCAGGAGAATCCGTATAGGTGTTCGAGTATTGGAACCGTAATGCATGAGAAATGGTAAGTAAACGCCGTATTTACATATCTGCAATGTGCAGGAGAATCCGTATAGGTGTTCATGGGTTCGAACCCTAGTGCTCGAGAAATGTTAGGTAAATGCCGTAGTTACATATCTGCCACTATGCAGGAGAATCCGTATTGGTGTTCGAGTGTTCGAACCCTAATGCGTGAGAAATGGTAAGTAAAAGCCTTATTTACGTATCTGCCACTGTGCAGGAGAATCCATATAGGAGTTCGAGTGTGCAAACCGTAATGCCTCAGAAATGGTAAGTAAACACCGTGTTTACAAATCTGCCACTCTGCGAGACAATCCGTATAGGTGTTCGAGTGTTCCAACCCAAATGCATGAGAAATGGTAAGTAAACGCCGTATTTACATATCAGCCACTGTGCACGACAATTCGTATAGGTGTTCGAGTGTTCGAACCATAATGCATGAGAAATGGTAAGTAAATGCCGTATTTCATATCTGCCACTGGGCAGGGGAATCCGTATAGGTGTTCGAGTGTTCGAACCCTAATGCATGATAAATGGTAAGTAAACACCGTATTTATATATCTGCCACTGTGCAGGAGAATCCGTATAGGTGTTCGAGGGTTCAAACCGTAATGCATGAGAAATGGTAAGTAAACGCGGTATTTGCATATCTGCCACTGTGCAGGAGAATCCGTATAGGTGTTCGAGTGTTCGAACCGTAATGCATGAGAAATGGTAACTAAACGCCGTATTTACATATCTGCCACGGTGCAGGAGAATCCGTATAGGTGTTCGAGTGTTCGAAGCCAAATGCATGAGAAATGGTAAGTAAACGCCGTATTTATGTATCTGCCACTGTGCACAAGAATCCGTGTAGGTGTTCGAGTTGTCGAACCGTAATGCATGAGAAATGGTAAGTAAACGCCGTAGTTACATATCTGCCACTGTGCAGGAGAATCTGTATTGGTGTTCGAGTGTTCGAACCCTAATGTTTGAGAAATGGTAAGTAAACGCCGTATTTACATATCTGCCACTGTGCAGGAGCATCCGTATAGGTGTTCGAGTGTTCAAACCGTAATGCGTGAGAAATGGTAAGTAAACGACGTATTTACATATCTGCCACTATACAAGAGAATCCGTATAGGTGTTCGAGTGTTCAAACCCTAATGCATGAGAAATGGTACGTACACGCCGTATTTAAAAATCTGCCACTGTGCACGAGAATCCGTATAGGTGTTCGAGTGTTCGAACCGTAATGCATGAGAAATGGTAAGTAAATGCCATATTTCATATCTGTCACCGTGCTGGAGAATCCGTATAGGTGTTCGAGTGTTCGAACCCTAATGCATGAGAAATGTCAAGTAAACACTGTATTCACATATCTGCCACTGTGCAGGAGAATCCGTATAGGTGTTCGAGTGTTCAAACCGTAATGCATGAGAAATGGTAAGTAAAAACGCCGTATTTACATATCTGCCACTGTGCAGGAGAATCCGTATAGGTGTTTGAGTGTTCGAACCCTAATGCATGAGAAATGGTAAATAAACACCGTATTTACATATCTGCCACTGTGCAGGAGAATCCGTATAGGTATTCGAGTGTTCGAACCGTAATGCATGAGAAATGGAAACTAAACGCCGTATTTACATATCTGCCACTGTGCACGAGAATCCGTATAGGCGTTCGAGTGTTCGAACCGTAATGCATGAGAAATGGTAAGTAAATGCCCTATTTCATATCTGTCACTGTACAGGGGAATCCGTATAGGTGTTCGGGTGTTCGAACCCTAGTGCGTGAGAATTGGCAAGTAAACACCGTATTTACATATCTGCCACTGTGCAGGAGATTCCGTATGGGTGTTCGAGGGTTCAAACCGTAATGCAGGAGAAATGGCAAGTAAAAACGCCGTATTTACATATCTGCCACTGTGCAGGAGAATCCGTATAGGTGTTCGAGTGTTCGAACCCTAAAGCATGAGAAATGGTAAATAAACGCCGTATTTACATATCAGCCACCGTGCAGCAGAATCCGTATAGGTATTCGAATGTTCGAACCGTAATGCATGAGAAGTGGTAAGTAAAGCCGTATTTACATATCTGCCACTGTGCAGGAGAATCCGTATAGGTGTTCGAGTGTTCGAACCGTAATGCGTGAGAAATTATAAGTAAATGCCGTATTTACATATCTGCCACTGTGCAGGAGAATCCGTATTGGTTTTCGAGTATTCGAACCCTAATGCATGAGAAATGGTAAGTAAACACCATATTTATATATCTGCCACTGTGCAGGAGAATCCGTATAGGTGTTCGAGTGTTCGAACCCTAATGCATGAGAAATGGTAAGTAAACGCCGTATTTGCATATCTGCCACTGTGCAGGAGAATCCGTATAGGTGTTCGAGTGGTCGAACCGTAATGCATGTAAAATGGTAAGTAAACGCCGTATTTACATATCTGCCACTGTGCAGGAGAATCCGTATAGGTGTTCAAGTGTTCGAACCGTAATGCGTGAGAAATTGTAAGTAAATGCCGTATTTACATATCTGCCACTGTGCAGGAGGATCCGTATAGGTGTTCTAGTATTCGAACCGTAATGCATGAGAAATGGTAAGTAAACACCGTATTTACATATTTGCCACTGTGCGAGAGAATCCGTATAGGTGTTCGCGCGTTCGAACCCAAATGCATGAGAAACGGTAAGTAAACGCCGTATGTACATATCTGCCACTGTGCAGGAGAATCCGTATAGGTGTTCGAGTGTTCGAACCCTAAAACATGAGAAATGGTAAATAAACGCCGTACTTACATGTCTGCCACTGTGCAGGAGAATCCGTATAGGTATTCGAGTGTTCGAACCGTAATGCATGAGAAATGGTAAGTAACGTCGTATTTACGTATCTGCCACTGTGCAGGAGAATACGTACAGGTGTTCGAGTGTTCGAACCCTAATGCATGAGAAATGGCAAGTAAATGCCGTATTTTCATCTCTGCCACTGTGCAGGAGAATCCGTATAGGTGTTCTAGTGTTCGAACCCTAATGCATGAGAAATGGTAAATAAACGCCGTATTTACATATCTGCCACTATATAGGAGAATCCGTATAGGTGTTCGAGTGTTCGAACCGTAATGCATGAGAAATGGTAAGTAAACGACGTATTTACATATCTGCCACTGTACAAGGGAATCCGTATAGGTGTCCAAGTGTTCGAACCGTAATGCGTGAGAAATTGTAAGTAAATGCCGTATTTACATATCTGCCACTGTGCAGGAGAATCCGTATAGGTGTTCGAGTATTCGAACCGTAATGCATGAGAAATGGTAAGTAAACGCCGTATTTACATATCTGCACTGTGCAGGAGAATCCGTATAGGTGTTCATGGGTTCGAACCCTAGTGCTCGAGAAATGTTAGGTAAATGCCGTAGTTACATATCTGCCACTATGCAGGAGAATCCGTATTGGTGTTCGAGTGCTCGAACCCTAATGCGTCAGAAATGGTAAGTAAAAGCCTTATTTACGTATCTGCCACTGTGCAGGAGAATCCGTATAGGTGTTCGAGTGTGCAAACCGTAATGCCTCAGAAATGGTAAGTAAACACCGTGTTTACAAATCTGCCACTCTGCGAGAGAATCCGTATAGGTGTTCGAGTGTTCGAACCCAAATGCATGAGAAATGGTAAGTAAACGCCGTATTTACATATCAGCCACTGTGCATGACAATTCGTATAGGTGTTCGAGTGTTCGAACCGTAATGCATGAGAAATGGTAAGTAAATGCCGTATTTCATATCTACCACTGGGCAGGGGAATCCGTATAGGTGTTCGAGTCTTCGAACCCTAATGCATGATAAATGGTAAGTAAACACCGTATTTATATATCTTCCACTGTGCAGCAGAATCCGTATAGTTGTTCGAGGGTTCAAACCGTAATGCATGAGAAATGGTAAGTACACGCGGTATTTGCATATCTGCCACTGTGCAGGAGAATCCGTATAGGTGTTCGAGTGTTCGAACCGTAATGCATGAGAAATGGTAACTAAACGCCGTATTTACATATCTGCCACAGTGCAGGAGAATCCGTATAGGTGTTCGAGTGTTCGAACCCAAATGCATGAGAAATGGTAAGTAAACGCCGTATTTACGTATCTGCCACTGTGCACAAGAATCCATGTAGGTGTTCGAGTTGTCGAACCGTCATGCATGAGAAATGGTAAGTAAGCGCCGTAGTTACATATCTGCCACTGTGCAGGAGAATCTGTATTGGTGTTCGAGTGTTCGAACCCTAATGCATGAGAAATGGTAAATAAACGCCGTATTTACATATCTGCCACTATACAGGAGAATCCGTATAGGTGTTCGAGTGTTCGAACCGTAATCCGTGAGAAATGGTAAGTAAACGACGTATTTACATATCTGCCACTATACAAGAGAATCCGTATAGGTGTTCGAGTGTTCAAACCCTAATGCATGAGAAATGGTACGTACACGCCGTATTTAAAAATCTGCCACTGTGCACGAGAATCCGTATAGGTGTTCGAGTGTTCGAACCGTAATGCATGAGAAATGGTAAGTAAATGCCATATTTCATATCTGTCACCGTGCTGGAGAATCCGTATAGGTGTTCGAGTGTTCGAACCCTAATGCATGAGAAATGTCAAGTAAACACTGTATTCACATATCTGCCACTGTGCAGGAGAATCCGTATAGGTGTTCGAGTGTTCAAACCGTAATGCATGAGAAATGGTAAGTAAAAACGCCGTATTTACATATCTGCCACTGTGCAGGAGAATCCGTATAGGTGTTTGAGTGTTCGAACCCTAATGCATGAGAAATGGTAAATAAACACCGTATTTACATATCTGCCACTGTGCAGGAGAATCCGTATAGGTATTCGAGTGTTCGAACCGTAATGCATGAGAAATGGAAACTAAACGCCGTATTTACATATCTACCACTGTGCACGAGAATCCGTATAGGTGTTCGAGTGTTCGAACCGTAATGCATGAGAAATGGTAAGTAAATGCCCTATTTCATATCTGTCACTGTGCAGGGGAATCCGTACAGGTGTTCGGGTGTTCAAACCCTAATGCATGAGAACTGGCAAGTAAACACCGTATTTACATATCTGCCACTGTGCAGGAGAATCCGTATAGGTGTTCGAGCGTTCAAACCGTAATGCAGGAGAAATGGCAAGTAAAAACGCCGTATTTACATATCAGCCACTCTGCAGGAGAATCCGTATAGGTGTTCGAGTGTTCGAACCCTAAAGCATGAGAAATGGTAAATAAACGCCGTATTTACATATCAGCCACCGTGCAGGAGAATCCGTATAGGTATTCGAGTGTTCGAACCGTAATGCATGAGAAGTGGTAAGTAACGCCGTATTTACATATCTGCCACTGTGCAGGAGAATCCGTATAGGTGTTCGAGTGTTCGAACCGTAATGCGTGAGAAATTATAAGTAAATGCCGTATTTACATATCTGCCACTGTGCAGGAGAATCCGTATTGGTGTTCGAGTATTCGAACCCTAATGCATGAGAAATGGCAAGTAAACACCATATTTATATATCTGCCACTGTGCAGGAGAATCCGTATAGGTGTTCGAGTGTTCAAACCGTAATGCATGAGATATGGTAAGTAAACGCCGTATTTGCATATCTGCCACTGTGCAGGAGAATCCGTATAGGTGTTCGAGTGTTTGAACCGTAATGCATGTGAAATGGTAAGTAAAGGCCGTATTTACATATCTGCCACTGTGCAGGAGAATCCGTATAGGTGTTCGAGTGTTCGAACCGTAATGCGTGAGAAATTGTAAGTAAATGCCGTATTTACATATCTGCCACTGTGCAGGAGGATCCGTATAGGTGTTCGAGTATTCGAACCGTAATGCATGACAAATGGTAAGTAAACGCCGTATTTATATATCCGCACTGTGCAGGAGAATCCGTATAGGTGTTCAAGTGTTCTAACCCTAGTGCTCGAGAAATGTTAGGTAAATGCCGTTGTTACATATCTGCCACTACGTAGGAGAATCCGTATTGGTGTTCGAGTGTTCGAACCGTCATGCGTGAGAAATGGTAAGTAAAAGCTTTATTTACGTATCTGCCACTGTGCAGGAGAATCCGTATAGGTGTTCGAGTGTTCAGGCCGTAATGCGTCAGAAATGGTAAGTAAACACCGTATTTACATATTTGCCACTGTGCGAGAGAATCCGTATAGGTGTTCGAGTGTTCGAACCCAAATGCATGAGAAACTGTAAGTAAACGCCGTATTTACATATCTGCCACTGTGCAGGAGAATCCGTATAGGTGTTCGAGTGTTCGAACCCTAAAACATGAGAAATGGTAAATAAACGCCGTACTTACATATCTGCCACTGTGCAGGAGAATCCGTATAGGTATTCGAGTGTTCGAACCGGAATGCATGAGAATTGGTAAGTAACGCCGCATTTACGTATCTGCCACTGTGCAGGAGAATACGTACAGGTGTTCGAGTGTTCGAACCCTAATGCATGAGAAATGGCAAGTAAATGCCGTATTTACATCTCTGCCACTGTGCAGGAGAATCCGTATAGGTGTTCGAGTGTTCGAACCCTAATGCATGAGAAATGGTAAATAAACGCCGTATTTACATATCTGCCACTCTACAGGAGAATCCGTATAGGTGTTCGAGTGTTCGAACCGTAATGCATGAGAAATGGTAAGTAAACGACCTATTTACATATCTGCCACTGTACAAGAGAATCCGTATAGGTGTTCGAGTGTTCGAACCGTAATCCGTGAGAAATTGTAAGTAAATCCCGTATTTACATATCTGCCACTGTGCAGGAGAATCCGTATAGGTGTTCGAGTATTCGAACCGTAATGCATGAGAAATGGTAAGTAAACGCCGTATTTACATATCTGCACTGTGTAGGAGAATCCGTATAGGTGTTCATGGGTTCGAACCCTAGTGCTCGAGAAATGTTAGGTAAATGCCGTAGTTACATATCTGCCACTATGCAGGAGAATCCGTATTGGTGTTCGAGTGTTCGAACCCTAATGTGTGAGAAATGGTAAGTAAAAGCATTATTTACGTATCTGCCACTGTGCAGGAGAATCCGTATAGGTGTTTGAGTGTGCAAACCGTAATCCTCAGAAATGGTAAGTAAACACCGTGTTTACAAATCTGCCACTCTGCGAGAGAATCCGTATAGGTGTTCGAGTGTTCGAACGCAAATGCATGAGGAATGGTAAGTAAACGCCGTATTTACATATCAGCCACTGTGCACGACAATTCGTATAGGTGTTCGAGTGTTCGAACCGTAATGCATGAGAAATGGTAAGTAAATGCCGTATTTCATATCTGCCACTGGGCAGGGGAATCCGTATAGGTGTTCGAGTGTTCGAACCCTAATGCATGATAAATGGTAAGTAAACACCGTATTTATATATCTGCCACTGTGCAGGAGAATCCGTATAGGTGTTCGAGGGTTCAAACCGTAATGCATGAGAAATGGTAAGTAAACGCGGTATTTGCATATCTGCCACTGTGCAGGAGAATCCGTATAGGTGTTCGAGTGTTCGAACCGTAATGCATGAGAAATGGTAACTAAACGCCGTATTTACATATCTGCCACAGTGCAGGAGAATCCGTATAGGTGTTCGAGTGTTCGAACCCAAATGCATGAGAAATGGTAAGTAAACGCCGTATTTACGTATCTGCCATTGTGCACAAGAATCCGTGTAGGTGTTCGAGTTGTCGAACCGTAATGCATGAGAAATGGTAAGTAAACGCCGTAGTTACATATCTGCCACTGTGCAGGAGAATCTGTATTAGTGTTCGAGTGTTCGAACCCTAATGCTTGAGAAATGGTAAGTAAACGCCGTATTTACATATCTGCCACTGTGCAGGAGAATCCGTATAGGTGTTCGAGTGTTCAAACCGTAATGGGTCAGAAATGGTATGTAAACACCGTATTTACATATCTGCCACTGTGCTGGAGAATCCGTATAGGTGTTCGAGTGTTCAAACCCTAATGCATGAGAAATGGTACGTACACGCCGTATTTAAAAATCTGCCACTGTGCGCGAGAATCCGTATAGGAGTTCGAGTCTTCGAACCGTAATGCATGAGAAATGGTAAGTCAATGCCCTATTTCATATCTGTCACCGTGCAGGAGAATCCGTATAGGTGTTCGAGTGTTCGAACCCTAATGCATGAGAAATGTCAAGTAAACACTGTATTCACATATCTGCCACTGTGCAGGAGAATCCGTATAGGTGTTTGAGTGTTCAAACCGTAATGCATGAGAAATGGTAAGTAAAAACGCCGTATTTACATATCTGCCACTGTGCAGGAGAATCCGTATAGGTGTTCGAGTGTTCGAACCCTAATGCATGAGAAATGGTAAATAAACACCGTATTTACATATCTGTCACTGCGCAGGAGAATCCGTATAGGTATTCGAGTGTTCGAACCGTAATGCATGAGAAATGGAAACTAAACGCCGTATTTACATATCTGCCACTGTGCACGAGAATCCGTATAGGTGTACGAGTGTTCGAACCGTAATGCATGAGAAATGGTAAGTAAATGCCCTATTTCATATCTGTCACTGTGCAGGGGAATCCGTATAGGTGTTCGGGTGTTCGAACCCTAATGCATGAGAACTGGCAAGTAAACACCTTATTTACATATCTGCCACTTTGCAGGAGAATCCGTATAGGTGTTCGAGGGTTCAAACCGTAATGCAGGAGAAATGGCAAGTAAAAACGCCGTATTTACATATCTGCCACTGTGGAGGAGAATCCGTATAGGTGTTCGAGTGTTCGAACCCTAAAGCATGAGAAATGGTAAATAAACGCCGTATTTACATGTCAGCCACCGTGCAGGAGAATCCGTATAGGTATTCGAGTGTTCGAACCGTAATGCATGAGAAGTGGTAAGTAACGCCGTATTTACATATCTGCCACTGTGCAGGAGAATCCGTATAGGTGTTCGAGTGTTCGAACCGTAATGCGTGAGAAATTATAAGTAAATGCCGTATTTACATATCTGCCACTGTGCAGGAGAATCCGTATTGGTGTTCGTGTATTCGAACCCTAATGCATGAGAAATGGTAAGTAAACACCATATTTATATATCTGCCACTGTGCAGGAGAATCCGTATAGGTGTTCGAGTGTTCAAACCGTAATGCATGAGAAATGGTAAGTAAACGCCGTATTTGCATATCTGCCACTGTGCAGGAGAATCCGTATAGGTGTTCGAGTGTTCGAACCATAATGCATGAGAAATGTCAAGTAAACACTGTATTCACATATCTGCCACTGTGCAGGAGAATCCGTATAGGTGTTCGAGTGTTCAAACCGTAATGCATGAGAAATGGTAAGTAAAAACGCCGTATTTACATATCTGCCACTGTGCAGGAGAATCCATATAGGTGTTCGAGTGTTCGAACCCTAATGCATGAGAAATGGTAAATAAACACCGTATTTACATATCTGTCACTGCGCAGGAGAATCCGTATAGGTATTCGAGTGTTCGAACCGTAATGCATGAGAAATGGAAACTAAACGCCGTATTTACATATCTGCCACTGTGCACGAGAATCCGTATAGGTGTACGAGTGTTCGAACCGTAATGCATGAGAAATGGTAAGTAAATGCCCTATTTCATATCTGTCACTGTGCAGGGGAATCCGTATAGGTGTTCGGGTGTTCGAACCCTAATGCACGAGAACTGGCAAGTAAACACCGTATTTACATATCTGCCACTTTGCAGGAGAATCCGTATAGGTGTTCGAGGGTTCAAACCGTAATGCAGGAGAAATGGCAAGTAAAAACGCCGTATTTACATATCTGCCACTGTGCAGGAGAATCCGTATAGGTGTTCGAGTGTTCGAACCCTAAAGCATGAGAAATGGTAAATAAACGCCGTATTTACATGTCAGCCACCGTGCAGGAGAATCCGTATAGGTATTCGAGTGTTCGAACCGTAATGCATGAGAAGTGGTAAGTAACGCCGTATTTACATATCTGCAACTGTGCAGGAGAATCCGTATAGGTGTTCGAGTGTTCGAACCGTAATGCGTGAGAAATTATAAGTAAATGCCGTATTTACATATCTGCCACTGTGCAGGAGAATCCGTATTGGTGTTCGTGTATTCGAACCCTAATGCATGAGAAATGGTAAGTAAACACCATATTTATATATCTGCCACTGTGCAGGAGAATCCGTATAGGTGTTCGAGTGTTCAAACCGTAATGCATGAGAAATGGTAAGTAAACGCCGTATTTGCATATTTGCCACTGTGCAGGAGAATCCGTATAGGTGTTCGAGTGTTCGAACCGTAATGCATGTGAAATGGTAAGTAAACGCCGTATTTACATATCTGCCACTGTGGAGGAGAATCCGTATAGGTGTTCGAGTGTTCGAACCGTAATGCGTGAGAAATTGTAAGTAAATGCCGTATTTACATATCTGCCACTGTGCTGGAGGATCCGTATAGGTGTTCGAGTATTCGAACCGTAATGCATGAGAAATGGTAAGTTAACGCCGTATTTACATATCCGCACTGTGCAGGAGAATCCGTATAGGTGTTCAAGTGTTCTAACCCTAGTGCTTGAGAAATGTTAGGTAAATGCCGTTGTTACATATCTGCCACTACGTAGGAGAATCCGTATTGGTGTTCGAGTGTTCGAACCGTCATGCGTGAGAAATGGTAAGTAAAAGCCTTATTTACGTATCTGCCACTGTGCAGGAGAATCCGTATAGGTGTTCGAGTGTTCAAGCCGTAATGCGTCAGAAATGGTAAGTAAACACCGTATTTACATATTTGCCTCTGTGCGAGAGAATCCGTATAGGTATTCGAGTGTTCGAACCCAAATGCATGAGAAACGGTAAGTAAACGCCGTATTTACATATCTGCAACTGTGCATGAGAATTCGTATAGGTGTTCGAGTGTCCGAACCGTAATGGATGAGAAATGGTAAGTAAATGCCGTATTTCATATCTGCCACTGTGCAGGAGAATCCGTATAGGTGTTCGAGTGTTCAAACCGTAATGCATGAGAAATGGTAAGTAAACGCCGTATTCTCATATCTGCCACTGTGCAGGAGAATCCGTATAAGTGTTCGAGTGTTCGAACCGTAATGCATGAGAAATGGTAACTAAACGCCGTATTTACATATCTGCCACAGTGCAGGAGAATCCGTATAGGTGTTCGAGTGTTCGAACCCTAATGCATGAGAAATGGTAAGTAAACGCCGTATTTACATATCTGCCACTGTGCACGAGAATCCGTATAGGCGTTCGAGTGTTCGAACCGTAATGCATGAGAAATGGTAAGTAAACACAGTATTTACATATCTGTCGCTGTGCAGGAGAATCCGTATAGTGTTCGAGTATTCGAACCGTCATGCATGAGAAATGGTAAGAAATGCCGTATTTACATATCTGCCACTGTGCAGGAGAATCCGTATAGGGGTTCGAGTGTTCAAACCGTAATGCGTCAGAAATGGTAAGTAAACACCGTGTTTACACATCTGCCACTGTGCGGGAGAATCCGTATTGGTGTTCGAGTGTTTGAACCCTAATACATGTGAAATGGCAAGTAAACGCCGTATTTACATATCTGCCACTGTGCACGAGAATTCGTATAGGTGTTCGAGTGTTTGAACCGTAATGCATGAGAAATGGTAAGTAAATGCCGTATCTCATATCTGTCACTGTGCAGGAGAATCCGTATAGGTGGTCGAGTGTTCGAACTCTAATGCATGAGAAATGGCAAGTAAACACCGTATTTACATATCTGCCACTGTGCAGGAGAATCCGGATAGTGTTCGAGTATTCGAACCGCCATGCATGAGAAATAGTAAGTAAATGCCGTATTTACATATCTGCCACTGTGCAGGAGAATTCGTATAGGTGTTCGAGTGTTCAAACCGTAATGCGTCAGAAATGGTAAGTAAACACCGTATTTACATATCTGCCACTGTGCGGGAGAATTCGTATAGGTGTTTGAGTGTTCGAACCCTAATGCATGAGAAATGGCAACTAAACGCCGTATTTACAAATCTGCCACTGTGCACGAGAATCCGTATAGGTGTTCGAGTGGTCGAACCGTAATGCATGAGAAATGGTAAGTAAATGCCCTATTTCATATCTGCCACTGTGCAGGAGAATCCGTATAGGTGTTCGAGTGTTCGAACCCTAATGCATGAGAACTGGCAAGTAAACACCGTATTAACATATCTGCCACTGTGCAGGAGAATCCGTATAGGTGTTCGAGGGTTCAAACCGTAATGCAGGAGAAATGGCAAGTAAAAACGCCGTATTTACGTATCTGCCACTGTGCAGGAGAATCCGTATAGGTGTTCGAGTGTTCGAACCCTAAAACATGAGAAATGGTAAATAAACGCCGTACTTACATATCTGCCACTGTGCAGGAGAATCCGTATAGGTATTCGATTGTTCGAATCGTAATGCATGAGAAATGGTAAGTAACGCCGTATTTACGTATCTGCCACTGTGCAGGAGAATACGTACAGGTGTTCGAGTGTTCGAACCCTAATGCATGAGAAATGGTAAGTAAACGCCGTATTTACATATCTGCCACTGTGCAGGAGAATCCGTATAGGTGTTCAAGTGTTCGAACCGTAATGCATGTGAAATGGTAAATAAACGCCGTATTTACATATCTGCCACTGTGCAGGAGAATCCGTATAGGTGTTCGAGTGTTCGAACCGTAATGCATGAGAAATGGTAAGTAAACGACGTATTTACATATCTGCCACTGTGCAAGAGAATCCGTATAGGTGTTCGAGTGTTCAAACCGTAATGCGTGAGAAATTGTAAGTAAATGCCGTATTTACATATCTGCCACTGTGCAGGAGAATCCGTATAGGTGTTCGAGTATTCGAACCGTAATGCATGAGAAATGGTAACTAAACGCCGTATTTACATATCTGCACTGTGCAGGAGAATCCGTATAGGTGTTCATGGGTTCGAACCCTAGTGCTCGAGAACTGTTAGCTAAATGTCGTATTGGTGTTCGAGTATTCGTACCCTAATGCGTGAGAAATGGTAAGTAAAAGCCTTATTAACGTATCTGCCACTGTGCAGGAGAATCCGTATAGGTGTTCGAGTGTTCAAACCGTAATGCCTCAGAAATGGTAAGTAAACACCGTGTTTACAAATCTGCGACTCTGCGAGAGAATCCGTATAGGTGTTCGAGTGTTCGAACCCAAATGCATGAGAAATGGTAAGTAAACGCCGTATTTACATATCAGCCACTGTGCACGACAATTCGTATAGGTATTCTAGTGTTCGAACCGTACTGCGTGAGAAATGGTAAGTAATTGCCGTATTTCATATCTGCCACTGGGCAGGGGAATCCGTATAGGTGTTCGAGTGTTCGAACCATAATGCATGAGAAATGGAAAGTAAACACCGTATTTATATATCTGCCACTGTGCAGGAGAATCCGTATTGGTGTTCGAGGGTTCAAACCGTAATGCATGAGAAATGGTAAGTAAACGCCGTATTTGCATATCTGCCACTGTGCAGGAGAATCCGTATAGGTGTTCGAGTGTTCGAACCGTAATGCATGAGAAATGGTAACTAAACGCCGTATTTACATATCTGCCACAGTGCAGGAGAATCCGTATAGGTGTTCGAGTGTTCGAACCCAAATGCACGAGAAATGGTACGTAAACGCCGTATTTACGTATCTGCCACTGTGCACGAGAATCCGTGTAGGCGTTCGAGTTGTCGAACTGTAATGCATGAGAAATGGTAAGTAAACGCTGTAATTACATATCTGCCACTGTGCAGGGGAATCTGTATTGGTGTTCGAGTGTTAGAAACCTAATGCTTGAGAAATGGTAAGTAAACGCCGTATTTACATATCTGCCACTGTGCAGGAGAATCCGTATAGGTGTTCGAGTGTTCAAACCGTAATGCGTCAGAAATGGTATGTAAACACCGTATTTACATATCTGCCACTGTGCGGGAGAATCCGTATAGGTGTTCGAGTGTTCAAACCCTAATGCACGAGTAATGGTAAGTACATGCCGTATTTAAAAATCTGCCACTGTGCGGGAGAATCCGTATAGGTGTTCGAGTGTTCGAACCGTAATGCACGAGAAATGGTAAGTAAATGCCCTATTTCATATCTGTCACTGTGCAGGAGAATCCGTATAGGTGTTCGAGTGTTCGAATCCTAATGCATGAGAATTGGCAAGTAAACACCGTATTTACATATCTGCCACAGTGCAGGAGAATCCGTATAGGTGTTCGAGTGTTCAAACCGTAATGCATTAGAAATGGTAAGTAAAGACGCCGTATTTACATATCTGCCACTGTGCAGGAGAATCCGTATAGGTGTTCGAGTGTTCGAACCCTAATGCATGAGAAATGGTAAATAAACACCGTATTTACATATCTGCCACTGTGCAGGAGAATCCGTATAGGTATTCGAGTGTTCGAACCGTAATGCATGAGAAACGGTAAGTAACGCCGTATTTATATATCTGCCACTGTGCAGAAGAATCCGTATAGGTGTTCGAGTGTTCGAACCGTAATGCGTGAGAAATTGTAAGTAAATACCGTATTTACATATCTGCCACTGTGCAGGAGAATCCGTATAGGTGTTCGAGTATTCGAACCGTAATGCATGAGAAATGGTAAGTAAACGCCGTATTTGCATATCTGCACTGTGCAGGAGAATCCGTGTAGGTGTTCGGGTGTTCGAACCCTAGTTCTCCAGAAATGTTAGGTAAACGCCGTAGTTACATAACTCCCACTATGCAGGAGAATCCGTATTGGTGTTCGAGTGTTCGAACCCTAATGCGTGAGAAATGGTAAGTAAATGCCTTATTTACATATCTGCCACTGTGCAGGGGAATCCGTATAGGTGTTCGAGTGTTCAAACCCTAATGCACGAGAAATTGTAAATAAACGCCGTATTTACATATCTGCCACAGTGCAGGAGAATCTGTATACGTGTTCGAGTGTTCGAACCCTAATGCATGAGAAATGGTACGTAAACGCCGAATTTACATATCTGCCACTGTGCAGGAGAATCCGTATAGGTGTTCGAGTGTTCAAACCGTAATGCGTCAGAAATGGTAAGTAAACATCGTATTTACATATCTGCCACTGTGCGGGAGAATCCGTCTAGGTGTTCGAGTGTTCAAACCCTAATGCATGAGAAATGGTAAGTACACGCCGTATTTACATATCTACCACTGTGCACGAGAATCTGTATAGGTGTTCGAGTGTTCGAACCGTAATGCAAGAGAATTGGTAAGTAAATGCCCTATTTACATATCTGTCACTATGCAGGAGAATCCGTATAGGTGTTCGAATGTTCGAACCCTAATGCAAGAGAAATGGCAAGTAAACGCCGTATTTACATATCTGCCACTGCGCAGGAGAATCCGTATAGGTGTTCGAGTGTTCAAACGGTAATGCATGAGAAATGGTAAGTAAAAACGCGGTATTTACATATCTGCCACTGTGCAGGAGAATCCGTATAGGTGTTCGAGTGTTCGAACCCTAATGCATGAGAAATGGTAAATAAACGCCGTATTTACATATCTGCCACTGTGCAGGAGAATCCGTATAGGTATTCGAGTGTTCGAACCGTAATGCATGAGAAATGGTAAGTAACGCCGTCTTTACATGTCTACCACTGTGCAGGCGAATCCGTATAGTGTTCGAGTGTTCGAACCGTAATGTGTGAGAAATTGTAAATAAATGCCGTATTTACATATCTGCCACTGTGCAGGAGAATCCGTATAGGTGTTCGAGTATTCGAACCGTAATGCATGAGAAATGGTAAGCAAACACCGTATTTGCATATCTGCACAGTGCATTAGAATCCGTATAGGTGTTCAAGTCTTCGAACCCTAGTGCTCGAGAAAAATGTTAGGTAAACGCCGTAGTTACATATCTCCCACTATGCAGGAGAATCCGTATTGGTGTTCGAGTGTTCGAACCCTAATGCATGAGAAATGGTAAGTAAACGCCATATTTACATATCTGCCACTGTGCAGGAGAATCCGTATAGGTGTTCGAGTGCTCAAACCCTAATGCATGACAAATTGTAAATAAACGCCGTATTTGCATATCTGCCACTGTGCAGGAGAATACGTATAGGTATTCGAGTGTTCGAATCGTATTGCATGGGAAATGGTAAGTAATCGCCGTATTTACATATCTGCAACTGTGCAGGAGAATCCGTATAAGTGTTCGAGTGTTCGAACCGTAATGTGTGAGAAATTGTTAGTAAATGCCGTATTTACATATCTGCCACTGTGTAGGAGAATCCGTATAGGTGTTCGAGTATTCGAATCGTAATGCATGAGAAATGGTAAGTAAACGCCGTAGTTACATATCTGCCACTGTGCAGGAGAATCTGTATTGGTGTTCGTGTGTTCGAACCCTAATGCGTGAGAAATGGTAAGTAAACGCCTTATTTACATAGCAGCCACTGTGCAGGAGAATCCGTATAGGTGTTCGAGTGTTTTAACCATAATGCATGAGAAATGGTAAGTAAACGCTGAATTTACATTTCTGCCACTGTGCCGGAGAATCCGTATAGGTGTTCGAGTGTTCGCACCCGAATGCATGGGAAACGGTAAGTGAACGCCGCATTTACATATCTGCCACTGTGCAGGAGAATCCGTACAGGTGTTCGAGTGTTCGAACAGTAAGGCGTGAAAAATTGTAAGTAAACGCCGTATTTACATATCTGCCACTTTGCAGGAGAATCCGTATAGGTGTTCGAGTGTTCGAACCCTAATGCACGAGAAATTGTAAATAAACGCCATATTTACATACCTGCCACTGTGCAGGAGAATCCGTATAGGTATTCGAGTGTTCGAACCGTAATGCATGAGAAATGGCAAGTAAACGCCGTATTTACATATCTG
Source organism: Camellia granthamiana (assembly GCA_036172215.1). NCBI lineage: Eukaryota > Viridiplantae > Streptophyta > Magnoliopsida > Ericales > Theaceae > Camellia > Camellia granthamiana. The sequence continues at coordinate 48,401 of JAXFYN010000729.1, forward strand.
CCGCTGTGCAGGGGAATCCGTATAGGTGTTCGAGGGTTCGAACCCAAATGCATGAGAAATGGTAAGTAAACGCCGTATTTACATATCTGCCACTGTGCACGAGAATCCATATAGGTGTTCGAGTATTCGAACCGCAATGCCTGAGAAATGGTAAGTAAATGCCGTATTTTCAAATCTACCACTGTGCCGGAGAATGCATATAGGTGTTCGAGGGTTCAAACCGTAATGCGTCAGAAATGGTAGGTAAACACCGTATTTACATATCTGCCACTGTGAGGTAGAATCCGTATAGGTGTTCGAGTGTTCGAACCGTAATGCATGAGAAATGGTAAGTAAATGCCGTATTTCATATCTGCCACTGTGCAGGAGAATCCGTATAGGTGTTCGAGTGTTCGAACCGTAATGCATGAGAAATGGAAAGTAAATACCGTATTTAGAAATCAACCATTGTGCAGAAGAATCCATATAGTTGTTCGAGTGTTCAAACCGTAATGCATGAGAAATGGTAAGTAAACGCTGTATTTACATATCTGCCACTGTGCAGGGGAATCTGTATAGGTGTTCGAGTGTTCGCACCCTAATGCATGAGAAATGGTAAATAAACGCAATATTTACATATCTGCCACTGTGCAGGAGAATCCATATAGGTATTCGAGTGTTTGAACCGTAATGCATGAGAAATGGTAAGTAAACGCCGTATTTACATATCTGCCGCTGTGCAGGGGAATCCGAGTAGGTGTTCTAGTGTTCGACCCCTAATGCATGAGAAATGGTAACTAAACGCCGTATTTACATATCTGCCACTGTGCACGAGAATCCGTATAGGTGTTCGAGTGTTCGCACCGTAATGCATGACAAATGGTAAGTAAATGCCGTATTTCATATCTGCCACTGTGCAGGAGAATCCGAATAGGTGTTCGAGTGTTCCAACCCTAATGCATGAGTAATGGCAAGTAAACACCGTATTTACATATCTGCCACTGTGCAGGAGAATCCGTATAGGTGTTCGAGTGTTCAAACCGTAATGCGTGAGAAATGGTAAGTAAAAACGCCGTATTTACATATCTCCCACTGTGCAGGAGAATCCGTATAGGTGTTCGAGTGTTCGAACCCTAATGCATGAGAAATGGTAAATAAACGCCGTATTTACATATCTGTCACTGTGCAGGAGAATCCGTATAGGTATTCGAGTGTTCGAACCGTAATCCATGAGAAATGGTAAGTAAACGCCGTATTTACATATCTGCCACTGTGCAGGGTAATCCGTATAGCTGTTCGAGTGTTCGCACCCTAATGCATGAGAAATGGTAAATAAACGCAATATTTACATATCTGCCACTGTGCAAGAGAATCCATATAGGTATTCGAGTGTTCGAACCGTAATGCATGAGAAATGGTAAGTAAACGCCGTATTTACATATCTGCCGCTGTGCAGGGGAATCCGAATAGGTGTTCTAGTGTTTGAACCCTAATGCATGAGAAATGGTAAGTAAACGCCGTATTTACATATCTGCCACTGTGCACGAGAATCCGTATAGGTGTTCGAGTGTTCGCACCGTAATGCATGACAAATGGTAAGTAAATGCCGTATTTCACATCCGCCACTGTGCAGGAGAATCCGTATAGGTGTTCGAGTGTTCAAACCGTAATGCATGAGAAATGGTAAGTAAAAACGCCATATTTACATATCTGCCACTGTGCACGAGAATCCGTATAGGTGTTCGAGTGTTCGAACCCGAATGCATGAGAAATGGTAGGTAAACGCCGTATTTACATATCTGCCACTGTGCACGAGAATCCGTATAGGCGTTCGAGTGTTCGAACCGTAATGCATGAGAAATGGTAAGTAAACGCCCTATTTCATATCTGTCATTGTGCAGGAGAATCCGTATAGATGTTCGAGTGTTCGAACCCTAATGCATGAGAAATGGCAAGTAAACACCGTATTTACATATCTGCCACTGTGCAGGAGAATCCGTATAGGTGTTCGAGTGTTCAAACCGTAATGCATGAGAAATCGTAAGTAAAAATGCCGTATTTACATATCTGCCACTATGCAGGAGAATCCGTATAGGTGTTCGAGTGTTCGAACCCGAATGCATGAGAAATGGTAAATAAACGCCGTATTTACATATCTGCCACTGTGCAGGAGAATCCGTATAGGTGTTCATGGGTTCGAACCCTAGTGCTCGAGAACTGTTAGGTAAACGTCATAGTTACATCTCTGCCACTACGCAGGAGAATCCGTATTGGTGTTCGAGTGTTCGAACCCTAATGCGTGAGAAATGGTAAGTAAACGCCTTATTTACAAATCTGCCACTGTGCGGGAGAATCCGTATAGGTGTTCGAGTGTTCGAACCCTAATGCATGAGAAATGGTAAGTAAACGCCGTATTTACATATCTGCCACTGTGCACGAGAATCCGTATAGGTGTTCGAGTGTTCGAACCGTAATGCATGAGAAATGGTAAGTAAATGCCCTATTTCATATCTGTCATTGTGCAGGAGAATCCGTATAGATGTTCGAGTGTTCGAACCCTAATGCATGAGAAATGGCAAATAAACACCGTATTTACATATCTGCCACTGTGTAGGAGAATCCGTATAGTGTTCGAGTATTCGAACCGTCATGCATGAGAAATGGTAGGTAAATGCCGTATTTACATATCTGCCACTTTGCAGGAGAATCCGTATAGGTGTTCGAGTGTTCAAACCGTAATGCGTCAGAAATGATAAGTAAACACCGTATTTACATATCTGCCACTGTGCCGGAGAATCCGTATAGGTGTTCGAGTGTTCGAACCCTAATGCATGTGAAATGGTAAGTAAACGCCGTATTTACATATCTGCCACTGTGCACAAGAATCCGTATAGGTCTTCGAGTGTTCGAACCGTAATGCATGAGAAATGGTAAGTAAATGCCCTATTTCATATCTGTCACTGTGCAGGACAATCCGTATAGGTGTTCGAGTGTTCGAACCCTAATGCATGAGAAATGGCAAGTAAACACCGTATTTACATATCTGCCACTGTGCAGGAGAATCCGTATAGGTGTTCGAGTGTTCAAACCGTAATGCATGAGAAATCGTAAGTAAAAATGCCGTATTTACATATCTGCCACTATGCAGGAGAATCCGTATAGGTGTTCGAGTGTTCGAACCCGAATGCATGAGAAATGGTAAATAAACGCCGTATTTACATATCTGCCACTGTGCAGGAGAATCCGTATAGGTATTCGAGTGTTCGAACTGTAATGCATGAGAAATGGTAAGTAAACGCCGTATTTACATATCTGCCACTGTGTAGGAGAATCCGTATAGGTGTTCGAGTGTTCGAACCGTAATGCGTGAGAAATTGTAAGTAAATGCCGTATTTACATATATGCCACAGTGCAGGAGAATCCGTATAGGTGTTCGAGTGCTCGAACCCGAATGCATGAGAAATGGTAAATAAACGCCGTATTTACATATCTGCCACTGTGCAGGGGAATCCGTATAGGTATTCGAGTATTCGAACCGTAATGCATGAGAAATGGTAAGTAAACGCCGTATTTTCATATCTGCACTGTGCAGGATAATCCGTATAGGTGTTCAGGTGTTCGAACGCTAGTGCTCGAGAAATGTTAGGTAAACGTCGTAGTTACATCTCTGCCACTATGCCGGAGAATCCGTATTGGTGTTCGTGTGTTCGAACCCTAATGCGTGAGAAATGGTAAGTAAACGGCTTATTTACATATCTGCCACTCTCCAGGAGAATCCGTATAGGTGTTCAAGTGCTCAAACCCTAATGCATGACAAATTGTAAATAAACACCGTATTTGCATATCTGCCACTGTGCAGGAGAATACGTATAGGTATTCGAGTGTTCGAACCGTATTGCATGGGAAACGGTAAGTAATCGCCGTATTTACATATCTGCAACTGTGCAGGAGAATCCGTATAGTTGTTCGAGTGTTCGAACCGTAATGTGCGAGAAATTGTTAGTAAATGCCGTATTTACATATCTGCCACTGTGTAGGAGAATCCGTATAGGTGTTCGAGTATTCGAATCGTAATGCATGAGAAATGGTAAGTAAACGCCGTAGTTACATATCTGCCACTGTGCAGGAGAATCTGTATTGGTGTTCGTGTGTTCGAACCCTAATGCGTGAGAAATGGTAAGTAAACGCCTTATTTACATATCAGCCACTGTGCAGGAGAATCCGTATAGGTGTTCGAGTGTTTTAACCATAATGCATGAGAAATGGTAAGTAAACGCCGAATTTACATTTCTGCCACTGTGTAGGAGAATCCGTATAGGTGTTCGAGTGTTCGCACCCGAATGCATGGGAAATGGTAAGTGAACGCCGTATTTCCATATCTGCCACTGTGCAGGAGAATCCGTACAGGTGTTCTAGTGTTCGAACGGTAATGCGTGAGAAATTGTAAGTACATGCCGTATTTACATGTCTGCCACTGTGCAGGAGAATCCGTATAGGTGTTCGAGTCTTCGAACCGTAATGCGTCAGAAATGGTAGGTAAACGCTGTATTTACAAATTTGCCACTGCGTAGGAGAATCCGTACAGGTGTTCGAGTGTTCGAACAATAATGCATGAGAAACGGTAAGTAAACGCCGTATTTACATATCTGTCACTGTGCAGGAGAATCCGTATAGGTGTTCGAGTATTCGAACCGTAATGCGTCAGAAATGGGAAGTAAACGACGTATTTACATATCTGCCACTGTGTAGGAGAATCCGTACAGGTGTTCGACTGTTCGAACCGTAACGCATGAGAAATGGAAAGTAAACGCCGTATTTACATATCTGCCCCTGTGCAGGAGAATCCGTATAGGTGTTCGTGTGTGCTAATGCATGAGAAATGGTAAGTAAACGCCGTATTTACATATCTGCCACTGTGCAGGAGAATCTGTATAGGTGTTCGAGTGTTCGAACCGTAATGCATGAGAAATGGTAATTACACGCCATATTTACATATCTGCCACAGTGCAGGAGAATCCGTATAGGTGTTAGAGTGTCCGAACCCTAATGCATGAGAGATGGTAAGTAGACGCCGTATTTACATATCTGCCACTGTGCACGAGAATCCGTATAGGCGTTCGAGCGTTCGAGCCGTAATGCGTGAGAAATTGTAAGTAAACGCTGTATTTACATATCTGCCACTGTGCAGGAGAAACCGTATAGGTGTTCGAGTGTTCGAACCCTAATGCATGAGAAATGGTAAGTAAACGCCGTATTTACATATCTGCCACTGTGCACGAGAATCCGTATTGGTGTTCGAGTGTTCGAACCGTAATGCATGAGAAATGGTAAGTAAATGCCGTATTTCATATCTGCCACTGTGCAGGAGAATCCGTATAGGTGTTCGAGTGTTCGAACCCTAAGGCTTGAGAAATGGTAAGTAAACACCGTATTTAGATATCTGCCAATGTGCAGGAGAATCCGTATAGGTGTTCGAGTGTTCAAACCGTATTGCATGAGAAATGGTAAGTAAACGCCGTATTTACATATCTGCCACTGTGCAGGAGAATCCGTATAGGTGTTCGAGTGTTCGAACCCTAATGCACGTGAAATTGTAAATAAACGCCATATTTACATACCTGCCACTGTGCAGGAGAATCCGTATAGGTATTCGAGTGTTCGAACGTAATGCATGAGAAATGGTAAGTAAACGCCGTATTTACATATCTGCCACTGTGCAGGAGAATCCGTATAGGTGTTCGAGTGTTCGAACCCTAATGCACGTGAAATTGTAAATAAACGCCATATTTACATACCTGCCACTGTGCAGGAGAATCCGTATAGGTATTCGAGTGTTCGAACCGTAATGCATGAGAAATGGTAAGTAAACGCCGTATTTACATATCTGCGCCTGTGCAGGGGAATCCGTATAGGTGTTCGAGTGTTCGAACCCTAATGCATGAGAAATGGTAAGTAAACGCCGTATTTACATAACTGCCACTGTGCACGAGAATCCATATAGGTGTTCGAGTATTCGAACCGCAATGCCGAGAAATGGTAAGTAAATGCCGTATTTTCAAATCTACCACTGTGCCGGAGAATCCATATAGGTGTTCGAGTGTGTTCAAACCGTAATGCGTCAGAAATGGTAAGTAAACACCGTATTTACATATCTGCCGCTGTGAGGTAGAATCCGTATAGGTGTTCGAGTGTTCGAACCGTAATGCATAAGAAATGGTAAGTAAATGCCGTATTTCATATCTGCCACTGTGCAGGAGAATCCGTATAGGTGTTCGAGTGTTCGAACCCTAATGCATGAGAAATGGTAAGTAAATACCGTATTTAGAAATCAACCATTGTGCAGGAGAATCCATATAGTTGTTCGAGTGTTCAAACCGTAATGCATGAGAAATGGTAAGTAAACGCCGTATTTACATATCTGCCACTGTGCCGGGGAATCCGTATAGGTGTTCGAGTGTTCGCACCCTAATGCATGAGAAATGGTAAACAAACGCAACATTTACATATCTGCCACTGTGCAGGAGAATCCATATAGGTATTCGAGTGTTCGAACCGTAATGCATGAGAAATGGTAAGTAAACGCCGTATTTACATATCTGCCGCTGTGCAGGGGAATCCGAATAGGTGTTCTAGTGTTCGAACCCTAATGCATGAGAAATGGTAAGTAAACGCCGTTATTTACATATCTGGCACTGTGCACGAGAATCCGTATAGGTGTTCGAGTGTTCACACCGTAATGCATGACAAATGGTAAGTAAATGCCGTATTTCATATCTGCCACTGTGCAGGAGAATCCGAATAGGTGTTCGAGTGTTCCAACCCTAATGCATGAGTAATGGCAAGTAAACATCGTATTTACATATCTGCCACTGTGCAGGAGAATCCGTATAGGTGTTCGAGTGTTCAAACCGTAATGCGTGAGAAATGGTAAGTAAAAACGCCGTATTTACATATCTGCCACTGTGCAGGAGAATCCGTATAGGTGTTCGAGTGTTCGAACCCTAATGCATGAGAAATGGTAAATAAACGCCGTATTTACATATCTGTCACTGTGCAGGAGAATCCGTATAGGTATTCGAGTGTTCAAACCGTAATGCATGAGAAATGGTAAGTAAACGCCGTATTTACATATCTGCCACTGTGCAGGGGAATCCGTATAGGTGTTCGAGTGTTCGAACCCTAATGCATGATAAATGGTAAGTAAAAGCCGTATTTACATATCTGCCACTGTGCACGAGAATCCGTATAGGTGTTCGAGCGTTCGCACCGTAATGCATGACAAATGGTAAGTAAATGCCGTATTTCATATCTGCCACTGTGCAGGAGAATCCGAATAGGTGTTCGAGTGTTCCAACCCTAATGCATGAGAAATGGCAAGTAAACACCATATTTACATATCTGCCACTGTGCAGGAGAATCCGTATAGGTGTTCGAGTGTTCAAACCGTAAAAGAATGAGAAATGGTAAGTAAAAACGCCATATTTACATATCTGCCACTGTGCAGGAGAATCCGTATAGGTGTTCGAGTGTTCGAACCCAAATGCATGAGAAATGGTAGGTAAACGCCGTATTTACATATCTGCCACTGTGCACGAGAATCCGTATAGGCGTTCGAGTGTTCGAACCGTAATGCATGAGAAATGGTAAGTAAACGCCGTATTTACATATCATCCACTCTGTAGGAGAATCTGTATAGGTGTTCGAGTGTTCGAACCGTAATGCGTGAGAAATTGTAAGTAAACGCTGTATTTACATGTCTGCCACTGTGCAGGAGAAATGGTAAGTAAATGCCGTATTTACATATCTGCCACTGTGCAGGAGAATCCGTATAAGTGTTCGAGTGTTCAAACCGTAATGCGTCAGAAATGGTAAGTAAACACCGTATTTACATATCTGCCACTGTGCGGGAGAATCCATATAGGTGTTCGAGTGTTCGAACCGTAATGCATGAGAAATGGTAAGTAAACGCCGTATTTACATATCTGCCACTGTGCACGAGAATCCGTATAGGTGTTCGAATGTTCGAACCGTAATGCATGAGAAATGGTAAGTAAATGCCCTATTTCATATCTGTTACTGTGCCGGAGAATCCATATAGGTGTTCGAGTGTTCGAACCCTAATGCATGAGAAATGGCAAGTAAACACCATATTTACATATCTGCCACTGTGCAGGAGAATCCGTATAGTGTTCGAGTATTCGAACCGTCATGCATGAGAAATGGTAAGTAAACGCCGTATTTACATATCTGCCACTGTACACGAGAATCCGTATAGGCGTTCGAGTGTTCGAACCGTAATGCATGAGAAATGGTAAGTAAACGCCGTAATTACATATCTGCCACTGTGCACGAGAATCCGTATAGGTATTCGAGTGTTCGAACCGTAATGCATGAGAAATGATAAGTAAATGCCCTATTTCATATCTCTCACTGTGCAGGACAATCCGTATAGGTGTTCGTGTGTTCGAACCCTAATGCATGAGAAATGGCAAGTAAACACCGTATTTACATATCTGCCACTGTGCAGGAGAATCCGTATAGGTGTTCGAGTGTTTCAAACCATAATGCATGAGAAATCGTAAGTAAAAACGCCGTATTTACATATCTGCCACTTGTGCAGGAGAATCCGTATAGGAGTTCGAGTGTTCGAACCCGAATGCGTGAGAAATGGTAAATAAACGCCGTATTTACATATCTGCCACTGTGCAGGAGAATCCGTATAGGTATTCGAGTGTTCGAACCGTAATGCATGAGAAATTGTAAGTAAACGCCGTATTTACATATCTGCCACTGTGCAGGAGAATCCGTATTGGTGTTCGAGTGTTCGAACCGTAATGCGTGAGAAATTGTAAGTAAATGCCGTATTTACCTTTACGCCACTGTGCAGGAGAATCCGTATAGGTGTTCGAGTGTTCGAACCCGAATGCATGAGAAATGGTAAATAAACGCCGTATTTACATATCTGCCACTGTGCAGGGGAATCCGTATAGGTATTCGAGTATTCAAACCGTAATGCATGAGAAATGGTAAGTAAACGCCGTATTTTCATATCTGCACTGTGCAGGAGAATCCGTATAGGTGTCCAAGTGTTCGAACGCTAGTGCTCGAGAAATGTTAGGTAAACGTCATAGTTACATGTCTGCCACTACGCAGGAGAATCCGTATTGGTGTTCGAGTGTTCGAACCCTAATGCGTGAGAAATGGTAAGTAAACGCCTTATTTAAAAATCTGCCACTGTGCGGGAGAATCCGTATAGGTGTTCGAGTGTTCGAACCCTAATGCATGAGAAATGGTAAGTAAACGCCGTATTTACATATCTGCCACTGTGCAGGAGAATCCGTATAGGTGTTCGAGTGTTCGAACCGTAATGCGTGAGAAATTGTAAGTAAATGCCGTATTTACATATATGCCACTGTGCAGGAGAATCCGTATAGGTGTTCGAGTGTTCGAACCCGAATGCGTGAGAAATGGTAAATAAACGCCGTATTTACATATCTACCACTGTGCAGGGGAATCCGTATAGGTATTCGAGTATTCGAACCGTAATGCATGAGAAATGGTAAGTAAACGCCGTATTTTCATATCTGCACTGTGCAGGAGAATCCGCATAGGTGTTCAGGTGTTCGAACGCTAGTGCTCGAGAAATGTTAGGTAAACGTCGTAGTTACATCTCTGCCACTATGCCGGAGAATCCGTATTGGTGTTCGAGTGTTCGAACCCTAATGCGTGAGAAATGGTAAGTAAACGGCTTATTTACATATCTGCCACTGTGCAGGAGAATCCGTATAGGTGTTCGAGTGTTCGAACCGTAATGCGTGAGAAATTGTTAGTAAATGCCGTATTTTCATATCTGCCACTGTGCAGGAGAATCCGTATAGGTGTTCGAGTATTCGAACCGTAATGCATGAGAAATGGTAACTAAACGCCGTAGTTACATATCAGCCACTGTGCAGTAGAATCTGTATTGGTGTTCGAGTGTTCGAACCCTAATGCGTGAGAAATGGTAAGTAAACGCCTTATTTACATATCTGCTACTGTGCAGGAGAATCCGTGTAGGTGTTCGAGTGTTTTAACCATAATGCATGAGAAATGATAAGTAAATGCCAAATTTACATATCTGCCACTGTGCAGGAGAATCCGTATAGGTGTTCGAGTGTTCGTACCCGAATGCATGGGAAATGGTAAGTGAACGCTGTATTTACATATCTGCCACTGAGCAGGAGAATCCGTACAGGTGTTCGAGTGTTCGAACCGTCGTAATGCGTGAGAAATTGTAAGTAAATGCGTATTTACAGGTCTGCCTCTGTGCAGGAGAATCGTATAGGTGTTCGAGTGTTCGAACCGTAATTCGTCGGAAATGGTAAGTAAACGACGTATGTACATATCTGCCACTGTGCAGGAGAATCCGTACAGGTGTTCGGGTGTTCGAACCGTAATGCATGAGAAATGGTAAGTAAACGTTGTATTTACATATCTGCCACTGTGCAGGAGAATCCGTATAGGTGTTCGAGTGTTCGAACTGTAATGCGTCAGAAATGGTAAGTAAACGACGTATTTACATATCTGCCACTGTGTAGGACAATCCGTACAGGTGTTCGACTGTTCGAACTGTAATGCATGAGAAATGTTAAGTAAATGCCGTATTTACATATCTACCACTGTGCAGGAGAATCCGTATAGGTGTTTGAGTGTGCTAATGCATGAGAAATGGTAAGTAAACGCCGTATTTACATATCTGCCACTGTGCAGGAGCATCCGTATAGGTTTTCCAGTGTTCGAACCGTAATGCATGTGAAATGGTAATTAAACGCCGTATTTAAATATCTGCCACAGTGTAGGAGAATCCGTACAGGTGTTCGAGTGTTCGTACCGTAATGCATGAGAAATGGTAAGTAAATGCCGTATTTACATATCTGCCACTGTGCAGACATTCAGTGCCGACCGGCAGTATTTAGTGCCAACCGGCAGTCAATAGATGGCCGGTGGATGAATTCAGTGCCGGTGATCTCAATTCACTGCCGATGGAAGTTCTGTTTAGCCGGTGATGATCCCCAGCGTTCAGAAAGGCATCCCTGTGGCTTTGGCAGTTTTCAGAGGAGTAGAGCAGGGAAAACAGAGGCAATCTAAGCATGGCAGTGCAATTCCGAGCAAGTCCCGAGCATGTGTTGCATCCGGCCCTCATCTCGAGGCAGTTTACTGCTTTAATTAGATTAATTAATTTATTTGATTAATTTAATGGGTTTGTAATATTTAATTAGCTTGCGTAGTTAATTATCTGTATTATTCTTTTGGTCCCTCCCGAGCAAGGGCAAATCTGTAATAAGCGTGTGTGAGTGTGTGTATGTCTTCCAACCCCTACTTCTTTCTCCTTTTATTTACCTGCTTTGATGGTAGATTAGGGCACGTTTATTTTAGCATACCTTATGCTATGCATGCGTGCATCCATGCATTTGTTTACATGCACTGGGCTCGGTACATCATACAAACTGCATTGTATTTTCAACTTCCAAATTGAATACGTGCATCAACTGATTGCACCTTACATGCCATTTTAGGATAGTCGAGCCTACTCTAAATCACATCCTTGCTTGTGATGCATTAGTCATTCTGAACATGAACTAGGTCATGCATGTTTGCTAACTGGTTTATTGTTTTGGCACGGAGTACGATGTAAGTCTTTATGCTTTAGCATCTCGCATGCGTGTGAATGTTGACATGACAGTATGCTTACCATGCGGCTAAGTGCTTACATGAGATAAACTGTTTGAATGCTTGTGGGTGGAGGTTGGATTGCTCGAGTTGGAAAACCTATTGAAATCCGTATTTTAGCCTACTTGCGAGTAGCAAATTCCAAAGTATTTTCGAAACAAACGGATATGCAATGCTTATTTCCGAATTAGGCAATCTAGTCTATACTTGTTTGCTGTGCGCATAACATAGTAATTCTGGGTTAATAATTGGAATAAGAAACACATAACGTTTTCAAAATCAGATATCACGATTAGTAGAGGCCGATCTTCGGACCGGGCGAAAGGGGGGTGCTCATAGCTGACCTTCCCCGATCGTAACCAAGCTCCCGAGCCAAGACCACTTTGGTGATGACGGGCACGTGGCCTTCGGCACCGAGTCAGGGTTTCCTAAATTTCCCATTTTAAAATATTTAGGTGGCGACTCTGTATCTGGCAAAGCAGTCCATGTTTGGCACTACTTTTCAAAAAATCTGTTTTTCTCAAAAACGATTTGCCAGAGTTGGACTCTTTGGTTCAGATTAAGAACCGTGACACAAATGAGAGTCCGAACTGTAGCATCGAGGCCCCACGCGGGTGCGTCTACAGTTTCTGGCGACTCTGCTGGGGAGTTTAGAGAACTTGACTCGAACTCGTGATATCCTGTTTTGACTACACTTATGTGTTTCTTTGCATTGCATGTGCATTGGTGCGCCTAGGATACCGTGTTGGCCATCTGCTATTCCTGAGCGGTTTGCCGGAGGCTTGTCTTGTCAAGGCATGTCCATAAGGCTGACCGGTTGCGGGCTTTGCCAGTATGGGAACACAAACCCCGGTTTTACCAGGGCACCCTTTTGGACCATTCGACCTAGTGCATATTCGGAATCCATAGTGAGCATTCCAAACTAGGACATGTTGCTTACCCGATGTTAGGTTGTTTGGAACCGCTGCGTGCGTAGTGAAGCCCTAGCTCTTGAAAAAATAGGACAGGGAAACCCTACCCCAACATAGGGGTGTATTGGCTCTCATTTACTTGTTATATGCTTTTAGAGTGTATCTCTGCAGGGGAACGCATATATCAGTTTGCAAAGTTTGAGCATCAGGCCTGAGGGCACTAGTACCAGTGTTGTCGAGAATCAGTTATGTCTGCGAGTGTCAGTTCAGTTTTGAACAGTGATTCTGGGGAACAGTGATCAGTAGTAGAGTGCAGTTGCTCGGCTACACCCGTGTTCGATCTGTTTGGGGCTGAAAAACTGCTTGTTTTCCGTTTCAGTTCAGAGATTCAGAGGGTCGATCCAGAACAGCTAGCGTCTTCTCCTTGCTGGGGTAGGACTGAACATGACGCAGAATTCAGAAGAGATTGTGATCATAGGCGGCCGCATTGGATCAAGGGATCACCCTACACAGCGAAACTACTGTTGATATGCCGCATCCACCCAGATCGCCGGTTGCGCACCCGGTCTGGGCCCCCTCAGCTATATCAGGCTCGTGAGCCTACTACTTTTGAACTAATGGGGATGATAGGAGATCTCCAGAGGTCTGTGGCAGATCTCGCCTATGGGATGTCAGCTTCACCGCCAATCGCACCATATTTCGGAAGCTTTGTACCTCAGGAGCCCCCGCTGTTGGGGCGAATTGTGATTGAACTGAGTCAATCGGAGATGGCCTCCAACCATGGCAATGATGCACCAATGTCCACCCAAACCCTCAACCAGGCCGAGACCAGAAGTAAAGATAAGATGAAGGCAGATGCCGACCCTATCGAACAGCTGCTGTGGGCAGTAGAGGCTTGAAAGCCGGGGGAATGAACAAGCAACAGGTATCTGCAGTTGTGACAAAAGCTGTGGAGGATGCTTTCCCCACTCCGCCCGAGGGCAATTCCAGTCAATCAGAGAATCGGGATAGGCCCCGTCATGCCAAAACAGTCCTTCCCGCTCCCAGCCTTGCATCCGAAAAGAATCAGAAATCCAAAGCCGCACCCGCTGACCCGTTCGCTAGTTCATCTAGCAAGAGTGCTCAGGTTCCAAAGTACCTGCCCCGAGGGCGCAGGGTCTTCCATCCTCTCTACATGCCTTTGTCTAGGGCACTTCTGATTTGGCCAAAAAGGGGCATCTTGCACCCCTCGATCCTAGGCCGCTCCCCAAACCCCTTCCAGCAGGCCATGATGCCACTCAGTACTGTGCGTACCATCAGCAGGCTGGCCACCCACTGATAATTGTTTCCGCCTCCGTCATGAGGTACAAGATTTGATTGACAACAAGGTTATCCTCCCGCTACCTCGGCCAAATCAGTCACTACAGAATTCTTGGATTTTGAGGACACAGATACCGAGGACACAGATACCGCGAGTGTGTGATTAGAAGGTGAACCGCCTGCGGGCAGTGTTTGGAGCATTTTTGGATGTAGCGTTTGGCACGCATTTTTGAGCATCGACCAATGCTAGTTTTGTAAATCCTAACTTGGGTGTCGAGTCAGTTTTTTGTTTTGTTTTGAGTCTGTCTCTCTGTACTGAGTCAGTCTTTTTGCTTACAAGGTCTATCCTTTGTAACGAGTCAGGTCCGTTTTGTATAGAATACCAGGTGATTCCGGGGTTGTTGCCTCGAGCACCGCTTTACCTTGTAATTACCTGTTTTGTTTTCCCTTTGAGTCTGTCTCAGTTAAGGAGCCGGTTGCAATCAGGGTTTTGGAATGAAACAGCTGCGGCTATCCGTTTTCGTGCTTGCTTTCAGTTTGAGCTAATTGTGCCGGAAGATGTGAATGGAACGACAGTACATTCTACCTACACTTTTGTGCCTTGAACTCGTTGGAGTGACCTAGGTTTTTCAAAACCTTTTTTTTCGTACACTGCGGTGATAAAAACGAAGAGGAAGGAATTCCTCGGGTTTTCGCAAAACTTTGATCAAAATTGAGAGAAAGAGAAGCACGCTGAGCTTTTAATGAATGAAATCCTGCTTGTCAGCGTGAGTACTGAGAAGGACCCTGGCTTGATCCAAACTGGCTCTACACTATCTTCAGCACAGGCGATGTGTCGCTTTCTTAAAAACTTTCAAAAACAAAATATTTTGCGTAGTCCTGTGAAGACCTGTGTGGAATCGCTCTTGAGATTGTGCAGCCTAGGATCGCTCCCAGCCTCAAGGTTCAATCTATCTGTTCCGAACCTGGAATCCATTCAGAATATTCAAGCAGTCAAATGCCCGTGTGGCCCGGTTTGAAGCAGCCCTCGAGCAAGAGGCACCAAAGTCAGATCAAGAAGGTCGGATCCCACCAGACAAGGCTCGCGAAGCAACCGTGATGGACCTTTCTGCAAGTCAACACAACAGTTATTCTCTTGGATACAGAGGGCTTCGATTTCAAAACCATTTGGCACGGACTTGCTACACTTTTACCCTTTGAGAGGCTCGCTGGGTCGAAAACCCAGAAGGGCGACCCAGGCAAAAGTTAGAGCAAGGAAAATATATACAAAAAGCAAAAAAAAAAAGAAAAGAAGAAAAGAAAAGAAAACAAAAAAGAGCAAAAAAAGAAAAAGAAAAGAAAAAAAAAAAAAAGCAAAAAGAAAGAAAAGAAAAGAGATGAAAAATAAAAAAATTTTGAAAAGCAAAAAAAAAAAAAAAAACAACAAAGCTCGCAAGGTCGAAAACCTGCAACAGGCGCCTTGGCAAAAATTAGAGCCTAAAAAGTGAAGGTTAAAATACCCGAGTGTACCTTAACCGGAACTACGTAAGGCTTGATTCCCATGTTTGGGATACGTAGACAACTTCATCTTGAAGTCCAGCCCCCAACGCTTTCATAGCGTCTCAGTCCATGTCATGGTTTTGATCACTTGTGCCTCCTCGGAATCCGATGTCTCGATTGCAACAACCTGGAACTACGGGATTAACTTCCTCTTGAAATCCAACCACCGACAACTTCCAGGTGACTATGTCCATATATTGATTCAAGCCGTCTTCGTCTCCTCCGCGTCCGAGGGTCCGATCGTCATCAACAAGGACTGACTTACAGCATGCTGCGGCATCATCCAAACAAGGGGCAACGTTCCGTTGCCATGCATCGTCATAAGTTGTCCTGAGTTGCCGTCCAAACTAGGGAAAACTTTCCGTTGCCTTGCCCCTCCTTCAAGCAAGGGGCAATTTTCCATTGCCTCCGATCCGAGGTTGCGCATCTCGAGGGTGAGTTCGTGCTCGTTTGAGCATTGATTGTTTGCCAAAAATAGTTTTTGAAAATTTTTACTGAGGTTGACTATTTTCTTGAAAACTATTTCATTTTCCAAAACTGGACCATTTTCTTGGATCCGAAAAGGAGAATTTTCAGTGCTCACAGCCTGACTTGTATGATTTTCAAATCAAAAACTGAACAAGTGTGTTAATCCGACCCTCACTTTTGGTCAAAACTGTTTTAGGAAGAAAACAAAAAATGGTCAAAGTGACGAACTAGGGGCACAGTTGAGTCAGGTCTTCTGTCCTTCCCCTGCCAACACACTTGCCCGAGAGGCACCCTATCTACCAGAAGAAGTGGCTGCGAGCTAGCTGTATCGGGCGTGAACCCGCAACCTCTCACTTATCCACCAACCACTCTGGGGAGGGATGAAAAATGAGAGAATAAAGAATAGAGAGGTGTAAGTTGAGAGAAAAATTGAGCAAAAAGGGTTTTGTGAGAAAAACCGAGCCTGAGGGCCGAGTGATGTGAGTATCACAAATCAGAAAGGGTGAGAGTAATACCCGGAGGAACTGGCTTCTCGAGATTTGAGGTCGTGTTGTAAACACGTCTGTGTGTCGTGTCTTTTGATTTGTCGACCTTAATTTTGGCTTTGAGTCTTTCCCGAGCATGTCTCATTATTCTAGGTTGTGTGCCTTTTATTTCTTTGCTTGTGTCTCCTTCCACTGTGTTCAGTTGTAGGCTCGATACCCCGGTTGTGAAACCCTTTCTCCCAAGTCAATCGTTTGTGCTCAGAATGCTGTGCCATTCTCTACATTTATGCGAGGCAAGAGAAGAAAAGGAAATTTGGGACATCCGAGTGTGTTTCAACTTCAACCGTTTCAGTTTTGTGGTCCGTCCAGTCAGATTGGGCTGTTTGTTCAGGGTTTGCTGTGTGCAGAATGAACCGAGTGCTGTGTTATGGGCTGCATGCAGACTAATCCCCAGCAGAGTATGGGCTGTGTGTCCAGGTTGACTAGTGGTTTGTATGAGTTGTTTGCTGTTAGTTGGTTGGTTATCCGATTATTACAATTCAATTGCTCAATTTTCAGACAACAAATCATTTTCATTTACATTTGAGGTGTAATATGATGCAATGCAGTGCAAAGCATGACATATGCAGATATATACAAATGTAACACTTTTTCAGACAAAAAGTTTGTTTGATATATATCTCTTCAGTACAAAGTTTGAGGAAAACAAAAACCTGCCTGCGGCAGTACAAAGTACTCTATCTACCAACAAAAGAGAAAAGTACAAGAAAAGAAATAAAAGAAATAGCAAAGCCTGGGTCATCAGCATCATCAATGGCCTCGCGCCTAAGGATCCGTCCTCGCCCTCTTCCTGGGCAGAAGCCCAGGAGCATCATCAGGAGCATCGCTGTCTGAGTCTGAGCCCGAGCTGTCCCCGGCCTCCTCCGACGACGACCCCGCCTCCGCCTCCGCCTCCGTCTCTGCCTCAGACTCATCATCTGGAACTGGAGCCTGTGAGCTGCTCCCGACGTAAGTGCGCCCCCCTTTGGTGCGGGGGAATACTTTGCCATCCCGAGTAGAAATGGGAGGTCCAGCCGGAGCGCCACCCACTGGAGGAATCTGGAAGGGAGGCTGAAAAGTACAAAAGGCAAATACATCAGGATGCCATGAGCAGTTTATCAGTGCAGAATGCAGTGTATGAGTACAGTATATGCGTGCCGTGAGCAGTGAATCAGTGCAGAATGCAGTGTATGAGTATAGTGTATGGGTGCCGTGAGCAGTTTATCAGTGCAGAAGGCAGTGTATGAGTACAGTATATGCATGCCGCGAACAGTATATCAGATGTGGTGTTGTGCATCGGATTATGTAAAGCAGATTGAGCATGGATTGAGGCTGCGGTCAGAAAGAACATACCGGAATGCTGTAGAGGGCTAAGAGGTCGAAGGTCCGCTGTAGCATCCCCGTCATGGAGGCATTCATCTCCAGTAACTGCCGGGTGTACTCGGAAGACGCCTGCAAGGGAATCAGATGCATCAGTATTCTGTGGAATATCAAATAAACTAAAATGAAATGACTGTACAGAAATGCAGTAATACATACCGGAGGCAAGTCGGGGATACCGACAAACTCGTGATCAGCCGGCGGAGGGGCAAAGGGGATCTGATAGGTCTCCCCGCCCTGCCCTCAGAAAGTCAATGAAGAGGGCAGAGTAGGCCAACCGGTCCCTCGTCCTCTCTGAACTCCGCCCCTGCCGCGGACTCGAGCCCTCCTCGGCGCTCCTCCTCCAGCTCCTGCTCCAGCCGCTGGCGCCGCAGGTCTCTCTCTCTCAGCTCGGCGACCACCGCTCAGAGGCTGCATGATGAAGGTCCAGACGTACTCTGGGTAATCGCCCTCGCCTCTGTAGCCACTCGCCTCCCAGCCAAGGGTGTAGTCTGCCATCTGCTCAGCAGTGAAACGCTCGGTGTCCCTCATATGCTCAGGAGGGTGAACCGGGACTATCTGCTCTGGTAACCCTAGGGTCTGACGCAAGAAGCGCTCGCCTAGGTACCAAGCCCAACAGACCGGGCCCTCCAGTAGAATTCGGTAGCGCGAGGTCTCCTCAGCACCGGCAAACCGATCCTGGATCGCCGCTGGCACTGCGGCCCATGGCCGCCAGGTAATCTGGATTTGAAATACAGTTGGTTATCTACTGTTATCGAAAAATACAGTGCAAGACAAAGCTTAAATGAACTGCAAGTAAAACATACCTCGGCGGGAGTGATGGTGTCGAAGTAGCGGCGGAGAAAGCTGAATGTCTCACGGGGCCGCCGTGTGCACCTCCCGTCATAGCGACGTGAGAAGGGGATGACTAGAGGAGTCTCCATCTCCGGCACTGGCTCCAGCTTGGGAAAGTAGGCATAGACCCACAATTGCAAGACAGATGTCAGTATGATTACCAGATAAAGCAGAAATGCAGAATAAAGCAGAAATAACCAGAGCCATGTGTTGTGTAGTGTATTTTGCAGAATGTACAGTGTGAGCAGTGTGCAGTCAATGTAAAGCAGAGTATGTGTGTGCAGTGTGCAGAATACAGAAAGTATAGAGCAGAAATGTAAAACAGAGGAGAAGACGTACCTTCCAAGCCCGCCAGTAGCCTCCGAGCAACTGCCCGCTGCCACGGGAGACCGAGCTCATGTACCCGTAAAGAGTGGCCAGAGCGGCGCCCCCCCAGTCATAATGCAAGATGTGTCGAATGTCCACCAGTGCGCTGAGTAGGCAGAGAGGCACGGTGTTCGCCCGGTCGGTGAAGAGGGTGGTCCCTAGCAAAAACATCAAAAAGCCGCGCGCGTACTGCTCTACGGCCGCCTCGGTCATCGGAGCCGCCGCCACCAACGCAGGCTGCACTCTGAACTGCACCTCGAATCAGGAGTAGCGGACAAAGCCTGGACGAGCAAGAGGTGGAGCCTCGCCAAGCAAATGGATCTGAGCGGCGGTCCACTCGTCCATATCGGTGTCAAAGGGGATCGGATCACCCCCCACCCCGATGCCTGTGAGCATCGAGAAGTCGTAGGGAGTCATCGTCATGTCTCCCGCCACGGATAAGTGGAACGAATCGGTGGTGTCCCACCACCTCTCTGCCAGGGCAGCTAGAAGAGGCCTATAGGCAATAAGTCGGGTCAGCCCCCTGCAGAAAGCGCCGAAGCCGGTATGGTCCACGATACGTCGAACCGCCTCGGGAAGCTCCGCGTACCAATCTCAAGCAGTGACGTTCCCATACCCGCGGATGGTATGGGAGTCTCCCTGTTTTCAAACAAATAGTTGTGAAGCAATATGAAATGTACAGTTCTGAGGAAACATGTTAAAGTCGATACAAATCTAGCATGCGTGCAAGTTTTTCAGATTCAAACAGATACCGGGTGCCGATGCGCCTGCGGTGGACTACAGTGTTTGATGCGTCAGCGTGTTTTGAGTAAGTGCAATGTAAACATGGTGCACGTGTGCACATTTTTCAGGTCCAAGCAGATATCAGGTTTCAGTGTACTACGGTGGACTACGACCTGCGATGTGTCAGTGTGTTTGTGAGGATCAGCATACAAATACGGTGCATATGTGCACATTTTTTAGATTCAAGCAGATATCGGGTTATAGTGTGCTAGTAGGTGAACTACAACGTATGATGTGCCAGTGTGTTTTGTGTGGTTCAGTGTAAATACAGCATACAACATGTTTTCAAATTCAAATAAGTACCGGGTGTCGGTGAGCTCGTAGTAAAGTACAGGGTGTGCCGTGTGTTTGGGTGGTTAAGGCTAGTGCAGTATGTGTGCATGTGTCCGTCTTAAACAGATATCAGTTGCAAGTATGATTGCGATCAACTACAATGTACAGCATGTCAGAGCTAAGCAGTTAAAGAACAGATTCAGCTATGGCAGTTAACAGTTCTACATTGCAGAAAGTAAAACAGAGAAAAAAATGTTACCTCGGAAGCGCCGAAGGATAGGTGAGAGGTCGGCTCGCGCAGGAGAAGCTCCGGGTCCAGCGCTCTGTCGAAACCGCGGAAGTGGCGAAGACCATCCGGAGGTAGGACGTGGATCGCCGGGCGGTAGGTCGCCGGGTCGAAAGGACGCTCGCTCAATGGGAGGAGCTCAACCCCGGGATCCATCTCGTGATCCGGGGGAGTCCCGACATGTGGAACATCGTCAGCCATGGCAATGGTAGTGAAAAATGACCGGGAAAGGAAAACCGGGTGAGAATGTGAAGAGTCAACCAAAAGGTCAACCCCGAGCGGGTAGAAAATGGCCGGAAAAGCCGGAGGGGGAAAGAGGCGTAAAACTCGAGAGAAACTCGAGGGGAACAAGTCCCAAAAAGCGGAAATAGCAAAAGAGGCACCGAAATGAGATTTCGATCGGTCGAAAATGTCCGAAACGTGAAGGAAATCGCGAATCCGACGACGAAACGGGCGTAAAACGCGAAGAAAACGAGGAATCAAGGAAAGGAAAAGGCTCTAGAGAGAGGGAGAGTCGTTTTTCGCGGAGGAGAAGTGAATAGAATAGGGTTTGAAACCCTATTTTAAAACACCCGAAGCGAAAAGTCGAAACTGTCCCCGATCAGCAACTTTTGGCCGGTCGGCACTATTTTGTGCCGGTCGGCACAATATTGTGCCGATGAAGAGTTCTTGCAGCCGATGACCAGCCGGTGGCTTCCCCTCTCGGCCGGTGGTGTTCCCAAGGCCTTGTTTAGGCCATATGAGTAGTTTTAGGTCTTCATAGCTCAAGAAAGTGCAAGAAAGTGTATCTCCGATGCTCAACCGGCCTCCGTTTTGACCTCAGGCCGTGTCTTCTGTGCGTGGCACTCAAATTCATGCAGTGATTGTATCCTTTTGTATCCTTTTGTCTTTTATAAGGTTCAAAAGTTGCCCCGTGTGCGTTGCATACATTCATCACACTGATCGGGTGCGTCGCATCGCGTCGTCATGCACATCTCTTGTGACTTGCGTTGTCTCACTCGTCACTTGCATTGTTTTACTCTTTCGTGCGGCATGCGCGTCACATATGCGTACCTCATTCGTATTTCATTTTACATTCCATGAGGTACGTGTGCCTCATTTGCAATACATTTCGTACGCCCGGTCTAGGAGACCTTAAATCCTCGGAGGGTGCAAGACCCTTGGTGCATTGAAGTGCACCGTTCATCACATTTGGCATGCATTCATGGAGCGCGCTATTTTGCGCACCGCACTTGCATTGTCATGCATACACCGAGGCCCGGGTCTGGCGAGACCTTAAACACGCACGGTCTAGGAGACCTTAAATCCTCGGGAGGTGCAAGACCTTCGGTGCATTAAGGTGCGCACCT
This sequence comes from Camellia granthamiana, assembly GCA_036172215.1. Taxonomy (NCBI): domain Eukaryota; kingdom Viridiplantae; phylum Streptophyta; class Magnoliopsida; order Ericales; family Theaceae; genus Camellia; species Camellia granthamiana. The sequence continues at coordinate 70,101 of JAXFYN010000729.1, forward strand.
CATGGCATTTGGCATGCATTCCATCGCACTGTTTTGTGCACTCGCGTTGTCTAACGCATCGTGCTGTCTTGCGCAGCGCACTATCTTGTGCATTACATGTCGTTCGCGCTATTTTGCGCATCGCACCGTTTTGCGCACCGCTCTTGCATTGTCATGCATACACCGAAAACACGTGCGGGTCTGGCGAGACCTTAAATCCTTGGAGGGTGCGAAATCTTCACATGCACATGTCATGCATCATTTGTATATACTGCATTTGTCATGCATTTCAAAAAAAAAAAACACAACACATGCATGTGTCATGCATTCCATTGTAATACAGTGCATATCATGCATTTATTTTTTGTAAACACCCATCTAGATTGCATTATAGTTCGCATGCACTCACCGCATTATCCACCCGCACTGTCGTGCATTCTTCACATGCGTTGACGCGCACGTTCCATTATCCACCCGCACTGTCGTGCATTCTTCACGTGCGTTGACGCGCACGTTTCGCTTCCACCCGCACCATCGTGCATTCTTCACTTGCGTCGATGCGCATGTTTCGCTTTCACTTATCCATTGCATATGCATCCCATTGCATTTTCCCTAGCAGATCGCATCACTTGCATCATTTATCCATTGTAAATATCCATTCCATTGCATATTGCATTTTAGTTGCATGCATCCACTGCATCGCCTTCCATCCATGGCTTGCGCCTTTCCTTGTTGAGCTTGGTCTGGTATGTGCTCATACTTTTCACGTTGAAGCACAGTTCTGCATGTGTACGCGCCTATTCCACGTTGGTATGTTGGTTTGAGGGTTGCGGCACCTTTCCTGTGTTAGACATGGCTTGTACGTGTACATGCCTTTCCTAGGCAAGACTTGGTTTGGCCCACGTGCCATATCCATTGTATCATTTATCCATTTCTATTACATTGTAGTGTAATTGTTGCATCCGGCATTAGGATCATTGTTCTTTCCTCAGCGGGTCGTTACCCCACTTATGTCATTCCACCCAATACTTGTTCTTGTGTCCGTCTGCATCACTCATAGTTCAGACATCGTTCTATGGTAGACGGACTTGTTACCTCCATCAATCTATTTGACATTTGTGTGGTTTTGAACCGCTCATGATTGAGTCATGATTTAATTGCCCCGCATTTAGTTTGCATAGTTTCAATTGTATTGCATATCATTTGCATTGTTTATACATTGTTTTGTATATATTGTATCTCATTTTGCATTCATTTTGCATGACATGCATGTTGCTAACAATATTGTACCTGTTAAGTTTGCTTTCTTTGCAGGCACGATATTGTATGTACGGTTCATTCGAGGCCGGTGCAACCGGACGAGCCGCACAGGTATTGTATCTCCCGAGTGAGACGTATTGAGGATTGCATAATTCTCTTACACCCTTTCTGCATTGTAGTGTAGTTTGGCGCATCTAGCTTAAAACTGTTGCATGCGTGCTTCATTACAGCTTTCTTTGCACGATCATAAGTTATGCTCGGCTTCTTGCATTTGTTTTGCATTTTGCCCCTGCCTTCGGGCGCATACCTTGTTTGTCTTGCATGTTTGTCCAAGTCTTCGGCCTTGTCAAAAATGGGTCGTCTTTGGGCTTTGACATTCACTCCCGTCATTTGTTATGACTTCCGAGTTCTGTCAAAGAGGGGCAACTGAAGACACCCCATTTTTGACCGTCCTCAAGACTTGGACGTCACCGTTTGAACACTCGGTGATTATCCATGTTTGTGTTCATTTGGAGTTCCCGGAGTCCTCGGCTACGCGCCTTGCCTCAGGATCTCCGAACTCGACCGTTTTGTGTCTGGTTTTGCACCAAACACTTGTGTTCTGCCTTGGAGGGGCAGGGAGTGCCTTTTGAGGCATCCCCACACACCACCGGCAGTGGCTAGAGGCCACCGGCTGGTTGTTGTTTCCATCGGCACTATATTATGCCGGTCGGCACTCTTTTGTGCCGGCCGGCAGTCAATTTTGTCAAAATGACAATTTTGCCCTGCCGACTACTGATCAGCTGCTTTTGGAGATATTTTCAGACAGCTGTATGGCTTTGGCTTCCCCTCCATACACGTGTATGGAGGGATGCCCCTCTTGGTTGCTTAACTTGTAAGCATTACAAGTTTGCCTCTTCTATAAGAAGAGGCCTCCCCCCCTTGGCTTTAGGGTTGGCTTTTGAGAGAGAAAATACAGAGGAGAAGCTCTGGTTTTAGGGTTTGAATTCTATATCTATCCTATCTCTCTTTTTCTCTCTTGTTTGTACACTAGGTGCATTAGTCCATATTATTGCACACAAGCACCTAGTGTTTCACCTTCCCTTGGCTTCTGAGGTTCTGAGGGCTTGTTCTTGAGGTTCTTGGCTGGATTTGAGTCCAAGGAAGCAACAACATCAACCTTTGTGAAGGTGGTCATCAAGGGTAAGAAACTAGCTCTTTTTACCCCATTCTTGCACTCCATTTTTACCTATCTTTGAACTGTTTTTGTGCTTGGTGTTCAATACAAAAAAGTTCTGTTTTTTAGTCCTCTTGATAGTTTATTAAGAGTGTTTTGTGCTTTGGGTGTGTTTGACCACCCTTAGGCCTTGAAAGGCCCCTATTTTGTGCCATTTTGTGAGAGCTCCGGGATTTTGGTGCTTGGGTCTCTTCACCACTGAAATCTTGAGGGATTTCAGTGGTGAAGATGATGCCTTGAAGTCCCAAGAAGGAGAGGGCCACCCCCTCTCCTTGTTGTCCTTGAAAAGGACTTATTTGGCCTCTTGAGGGAGCCTTGTGTTTGGTTGTTTTTTGGTTATGCCATGGCTGTATTTTATGCTCATATTGCCATATTATAACTTTGTATTAAGTTGGTTTTAGTACTCCATGCATGCTTAGCATAGTTGCCATGTAATGCCTTGTATTGCCTTAACATGCCTTAGGTTGTTAGCCCTAATTTGAGCATGCTTTAGGCTTAGATTCATGAAGATTTTGTGCCTATCTTGACATGTTTCAGGTCTGTCCATAAGTGTTTGGGTTGATCTTGGCATGCATTATATAGCCTCTTTGCATTTTAGGCTTGCTAGCCTTGAGCATGAATGTGTAGCATGCCTTGTTTGCATCATTTCAATGGTTTGAGACCATTTGCCATGTTATTTCAGTCCATTTAACATGCTCATATGTTTGCATTGCATGCCTCTTTGATGTTTCAAGAGCTCATGTTGTATGTCCCTTGGGAGTGCATGTGTGCATGCCTTTTAATTTAAACCATATAGATGCCATCTAAGTGGTCCTTTGGGCTTGATTTTGTGTGCTAAAAATCTATTTTTTTTAGTTGCTTAAGTCTTGCCATGTTAGGTTCTGCCAAGCATAGTTCAATGCCTTCATGACTTGTCTTAAATCTTGGTCCCCTTTTGCATGCTAGTGTGTTGCTTGCCTTGTTGCTTGGTTTGGCACCATGTCTAACATGATTTCAGAGCTTTATAATGCATGTCTATTGCCCATGTTTAGCCTCTTTAAAGTGTGCTTTAGAGTTGCTTGTTTAATGCCCAAGTTGTGTGCCTTAACATGTGTATGTGTGCATGTGTGTTTAGCTCTCATACTTAGCATTTTGGCCACTGATTTTAGGCCTATTTAGGGTTGCCTAAGTCATGTTTAAGACCATCATTTGCTTGCTTGCATGCTTACCTCATGTTTGCTTGTATGCTTTGCATGAGTACATTGCATTGTTCATATTACATCCCTAGCTAATATGTCTAGGTTGCATTGCATCAACATGCATGCCTTGTCCCTTGACTTGGTGATAAGGATTGGGACTTTGGTTGTTTGGTTTGTATGCATTTGAAATTAAAGTTGCATACTTGGTTCCTTGGGCCATCATGCATGGAAATGCGTGATTGGTGGTCCGAGAACCGAGGCACATCCTCCTTTGAGTCATCAACATGATAAGGAATGTGTTTGACGCATAAATTGCTTGAATTGCATTGCCATGCAAGTTTTTGCCCTCTGCTGCTGTGAGTTGCAGGTTCTGCAGACATTCAGTGCCGGCCGGCAGTATTTAGTGCCGACCGGCAGTCAATAGATGGCCGGTGGATGAATTCAGTGCCGGTGATCTCAATTCACTGCCGATGGAAGTTCTGTTTAGCCGGTGATGATCCCCAGCGTTCAGAAAGGCATCCCTGAGACTTTGGCAGTTTTCAGAGGAGTAGAGCAGGGAAAACAGAGGCAATCTAAGCATGGCAGTGCAATTCCGAGCAAGTCCCGAGCATGTGTTGCATCCGGCCCTCATCTCGAGGCAGTTTACTGCTTTAATTAGATTAATTAATTTATTTGATTAATTTAATGGGTTTGTAATATTTAATTAGCTTGCGTAGTTAATTATCTGTATTATTCTTTTGGTCCCTCCGAGCAAGGGCAAATCTGTAATAAGCGTGTGTGAGTGTGTGTATGTCTTCCAACCCCCACTTCTTTCTCCCTTTTATTTACCTGCTTTGATGGTAGATTAGGGCACGTTTATTTTAGCATACCTTATGCTATACATGCGTGCATCCATGCATTTGTTTACATGCACTGGGCTCGGTACATCATACAAACTGCATTGTATTTTCAACTTCCAAATTGAATACGTGCATCAACTGATTGCACCTTACATGCCATTTTAGGGATAGCCGAGCCTACTCTAAATCACATCCTTGCTTGTGATGCATTAGTCATTCTGAACATGAACTAGGTCATGCATGTTTGCTAACTGGTTTATTGTTTTGGCACGGAGTACGATGTAAGTCTTTATGCTTTAGCATCTCGCATGCGTGTGAATGTTGACATGACAGTATGCTTACCATGCGGCTAAGTGCTTACATGAGATAAACTGTTTGAATGCCTGTGGGTGGAGGTTGGATTGCTCGAGTTGGAAAACTCATTGAAATCCGTATTTTAGCCTACTTGCGAGTAGCAAATTCCAAAGTATTTTCGAAACAAACGGATATGCAATGCTTATTTCTGAATTAGGCAATCTAGTCTATACTTGTTTGCTGTGCCCATAACATAGTAATTCTAGGTTAATAATTGGAATAAGAACACATAACGTTTTCAAAATCAGATATCACGATTAGTAGAGGCCGGTCTTCGGACCGGGCGAAAGGGGGTGCTCATAGCTGACCTTCCCCGATCGTACCCAAGCTCCCGAGCCAAGACCACTTTGGTGATGACGGACACGTGGCCTTCGGCACCGAGTCAGGGTTTCCTAAATTTCCCATTTTAAAATATTTAGGTGGCGACTCTGTATCTGGCAAAGCAGTCCATGTTTGGCAGTACTTTTCAAAAAATATGTTTTTCTCAAAAACGATTTGCCAGAGTTGGACTCTTTGGTTCAGATTAAGAACCGTGACACAAATGAGAGTCCGAACTGTAGCATCGAGGACTCACGCGGGTGCGTCTACACATATCTGCCACTGTGTAGGAGAATCCGTATAGGTGTTCCAGTGGTCGAACCCTAATGCATGAGAAATGGTAAGTAAACAACGTATTTAGATATCTGCCACTGTGCAGGAGAATCCGTATTGGTGTTCGAGTGTTCGAACCCTAATGCATGAGAAATGGTAAATAAACGCCGTATTAACATATCTGCCACTGTGCAGGAGAATCCGTATAGGTATTCGAGTGTTCGAACCGTAATGCATGAGAAATGGTAAGTAAATGCCGTATTTACATATCTGCCACTCTGTAGGGGAATCCGTATAGGTGTTCGAGTGTTCGAACCGTAATACGTGAGAAATTGTAAGTAAATGCCGTATTTACATATCTGCCACCGTGCAGGAGAATCCGTATAAGTTTTCGAGTATTCGAACCGCAATGCATGAGAAATGGTAGGTAAACGCCATAATTACATATCTGCACTGTGCAGGAGAATCCGTATAGGTGTTCGAGTGTTCGAACCCTAGTGCTCAAGAAATGTTAGGTAAACGCCGTAGTTACATATCTGCCACTGTGCAGGAGAATCCGTATTGGTGTTCGGGTGTTCGAGTGTTCGAACCCTAATGCGTGAGAAATGGTAAGTAAACGCCTTATTTCCATATCTGCCACAGTGCAGGATAATCCGTATAGGTGTTCGAGTGTTCGAACCATAATGCTTAAGAAAAATGGTAAATAAACGCCGTATTTACATATCTGCCACTGTACAGGAGAATCCGTATAGGTAATCGAGTGTTCGAACCGTAATGCATGAGAAATGGTAAGTGAACGCCGTATTTACATATTTGCCACAGTGCACGAGAATCCGTATAGGTGTTCGAGTGTTCGAACCGTAATGCGTGAGAAATTGTTAGTAAATGCCGTATTTACAAATCCGCCACTGTGCAGGAGAATCCGTAGAGGTGTTCGAGTATTCGAACCGTAATGCATGAGAAATGGTAAGTAAACGCCGTATTTACATATTTGCACTGTGCAGGAGAATCCGTATAGGTGTTCGAGTGTTCGAACCCTAGTGCTCGAGAAATGTTAGGTAAACGCCGTAGTAACAGATCTGCCACTGTGTAGGAGAATTCGCATTGGTGTTCGGGTGTTCGAGTGTTCGAACCCTAATGCGTGAGAAATGGTAAGTAAACGCCTTATTTACATATCTGCCACTGTGTAGGAGAATCCGTATAGGTGTTCGAGTGTTCGAACGGAAATGTGTCAGAAATGGTAAGTAAACACCGTATTTACATATCTGCCACTGTGCAGGGGAATCCGTATAGGTGTTCGAGTGTTCGAACTCTAATGCATGAGAAATGGTAAGTAAACGCCGTATTTACATATCTGCCACTGTGCAGGAGAATCCGTATAGGTGTTCGAGTGTTCGAACCGCAATGCGTCAGAAATGGTAAGTAAACGCCGTATTTACATATCTGCCACTATGCAGGGGCATCCGTATAGGTGTTCGAGTGTTCGACACCTAATGCATGAGAAATGGTAAGTAAACGCCGTACTTACATATCTGCCACTGTGCAGGAGAATCCGTATAGGTGTTCGAGTGTTCAAACCGTAATGTATGAGAAATGGTAAGTAAATGCCATATTTACATATCTGCCACTGTGCATGAGAATCCGTATAGGTGTTCGAGTGTTCGAACTGTAATGCATGAGAAATGGTAAGTAAACACCGTATTTACATATCTGCCATTGTGCAGGAAAATCCGTGTAGGTGTTCGAGTGTTCGAAGTGTAATGGGTGAGAAATTGTAAGTAAATGCCGTATTTACCAATCTGCCACTGTGCGGGAGAATCCGTATAGGTGTTCGAGTATTCGAACCGTAATGCATGAGAAATGGTAAGTAAACGCCGTATTTACATATCTGCACTGTGTTGGAGAATCCTTATAGGTGTTCGAGTGTTCGAACCCTAGTGCTCGAGAAATGTTAGGTAAACGCCGTAATTACATATCTGCCATTGTGCAGGAGAATCCGTATAGGTGTTCGAGTGTTCGAACCCTAATGGACAAGAAATGGTAAGTAAACGCCTTATTTACATATCTGCCACTGTGCAGGAGAATTCGTATAGGGGTTCGAGCGTTCGAACCGTAATGCATGAGAAATGGTAAGTGAACGCCGTATTTTCATATCTGGCACTGTGGAGGAGAATACGTATCGGTGTTCGAGTGTTCGAACCGTAATGCATCAGAAATGGTAAGCAAACGCCATACTTACATATCTGCCTATGTGCAGGAGAATTCATATAGGTGTTCGAGTGTTCGAACCGTAATGCATGAGAAATGGTAAGTAAACGCCGTATTTGCATATCTGTACTGTGCAGGAGAATCCGTGTAGGTGTTCGAGTGTTCGAACCCTAATGCATCAGAAATGGTAAATAAACGCTGTATTTACATATCTGCCACTGTGCAGGAGATTCCGTATAGGTATTCGAGGGTTCGAACCGTAATGCATGAGAAATGGTAAGTAACGCCGTATTTACATGTCTGCCACTGTGCAGGAGAATCCGTATTGGTGTTCGAGTGTTCGAACCGTAATGCGTAAGGAATTGCAAGTAAATGCCGTATTTACATATCTGCCACTGTGCAGGAGAATCCGTATAGGTGTTCGAGTATTCGAACCGTAATGCATGAGAAATGGTAAGTAAACGCCGTATTTGCATATCTGCACTGTGCAGGAGAATCCGTATAGGTGTTCGAGTGTTCGAACCCGAGTGCTCGAGAAATGTTAGGTAAACGCCGTAGTTACATATCTCCCACTATGCAGGAGAATCCCTATTGGTGTTCGAGTGTTCGAACCCTAATGCGTGAGAAATGGTAAGTAAACGTCTTATTTACATATCTGCCACTGTGCAGGAGAATCCGTATAGGTGTTCGAGTGTTCAAACCCTAATGCATGACAAATTGTAAATAAACGCCGTATTTGCATATCTGCCACTGTGCAGGAGAATCCGTGCAGGTATTCGAGTGTTCGAACCGTATTGCATGAGAAATGGTAAGCAAACGCCGTATTTACATATCTGCCACTGTGCCGGAGAATCCGTATAGGTGTTCGTGTATTCGAACCGTAATGCGTGAGAAATTGTTAGTAAATGTCGTATTTACATATCTGCCACTGTACAGGAGAATCCGTATAGGTGTTCGAGTATTCGAAATGCATGAGAAATTGTAAGTAAACGCCGTAGTCACATATCTGCCACTGTGCAGGAGAATCTGTATTGGTGTTCGAGTGTTCGAACCCTAATGCGTGAGAAATGGTATGTAAACGCCTTATTTACATATCTGCCACTGTGCAGGAGAATCCGTATAGGTGTTCGAGTGTTTTAACCATAATGCATGAGAAATGGTAAGTAAACGCCGAATTTACATTTCTGCCACTGTGCAGGAGAATCCGTATAGGTGTTCGAGTGTTTTGAACCCGAATGCATGGGAAATGGTAAGTGAACGCCGTATTTACACATCTGCCACTGTGCAGGAGAATCCATACAGGTGTTCGAGTGTTCGAACCGTAATGCGTGAGAAATTGTAAGTAAATGCTGTATTTACATGTCTGCCACTGTGCAGGAGAATCCGTATAGATGTTCGAGTGTTCGAACCGTAATGCGTCAGAAATGGTAAGTGAACGCCGTATTGACATATCTGCCACTGTGCAGGGAATCCGTATAGGTGTTCGAGTGTTCGAACCGTAATGCATGAGAAATGGTAAGTAAACGCCGTATTTACATATCTGCCACTGTGCAGGAGAATCCGTATAGGTGTTCGAGTGTTCGAACCCTAACGCATGAGAAATGGAAAGTAAACGCCGTATTTACATATCTGCCACTATGCAGGAGAATCCGTATAGGTGTTCGAGTGTTCGAACCGTAATGCGTCAGAAATGGTAAGTAAACGCCGTATTTACATATCTGCCACTGTGCAGGTGAATCCGTATAGGTGTTCGAGTATTCGAAACGTAATGCGTGAGAAATGGTAAGTAAACGCCGTATTTACATAACTGCCATTGTGCAGGAGAATCCGTATAGGTGTTCGAGTTTTCCAACCGTAATGCTTGAGAAATGGTAAGTAAACGCCGTATTTGCATATCTCCCACTGTGCAGGGGAATCCGTATAGGTGTTCGAGTGTTCGAACCGTAATGCATGAGAAATGGTAAGTAAACGCCGTATTTACATATCTACCACTGTGCAGGAGAATCCGTATAGGTGTTCGAGTGTTCGAACCGTAATGCGTCAGCAATGGTTTGTAAACGCCGTATTTACATATCTGCCACTGTGCAGGAGAATCCGTATTGGTGTTCAAGTGTTCGAACCCTAATGCATGAGAAATGGTAAGTAAACGCCGTATTTACATATCTGCCACTGTGCAGGTGAATCCGTATAGGTGTTCGAGTGTTCGAACCGTAATGCATGAGAAATGGTAAGTAAACGCCGTATTTATATATCTGCCACTGTGCAGGAGAATCCGTATAGCTGTTCGACTGTTCGAACGCCAATGCATTTGAAATGGCAAGTAAACGTCGTATTTACATATCTGCCACTTTGCAGGAGAATCCGTATAGGTGTTCGAGTGTTCGAACTGTAACGCATGAGAAATGGTAAGTAAACGCCGTATTTACATATCTGCCACTGTGCAGGAGAATCCGTATAGGTGTTCGAGGGTTCGAACCCTAATGCTCGAGAAATGTTAGGTAAGCGCCGTATTTACATATCTGCCACTATGTAGGAGAATCCGTATTGGTGTTCGAGTGTTCTAACCCTAATGCGTGAGAAATGGTAAGTAACTGCCTTATTTACATATCTGCCACTGTGCAGGAGAATTCGTATAGGTGTTCAAGTGTTCGAACCGTCATGCGTGAGAAATTGTAAGTAAACGCCATATTCACATATCGGCCACTGTGCAGGAGAATCCGTATAGGTGTTCGAGTGTTCGAACCGTAATGCGTGAGAAATTGTAAGTAAACGCCGTACTTACATATCTGCCACTGTGCAGGAGAATCCGTATAGGTGTTCGAGTGTTCGAACCATAATGCAAGCGAAATGGTAAGTAAACGCCGTATTTACATATCTGCCACTGTGCAAGAGAATCCGTATAGGTGTTCGAGTGGTCGAATCGTAATGCGTCAGAAATAGTAAGTAAACGCCGTATTTACATATCTGCCACTGTGCAGGGGAATCCGTATAGGTGTTCGAGTGTTCGAACCCTAATGCATGAGAAATGGTAAGTTAACGCCGTATGTCCATATCTGCCACTGTGCGAGAGAATCCGTATAGGTGTTCGAGTGTTCGAACCGTAATGCGTCAGAAGTGGTAAGTAAATGCCGTATTTGCATATCTGCCACGGTGCAAGGGAATCCGTATAGGTGTTCGAGTGTTCGAACCCTAATGCATGAGAAATAGTAAGTAAACGCCGTATTTACATATCTGCCACTGTGCCGGAGAATCCATATCGGTGTTCGAGTGTTCGAACCGTAATGCCTGAGAAATGGTAAGTAAACGCCGTATTTACATATCTGCCACTGTGCAGGACAATCCGTATAGGTGTTCGAGTGTTCGAACCGTAATGCATGAGAAATGGTAAGTAAACGCCGTATTTACACATCTGCCACTGTGCAGGAGAATCTGTATAGGTGCTCGAGTGTTCGAACCGTAATGCGTCAGAAATGGTAAGTAAACGCCCTATTTACCTATCTGCCACTGTGCAGGGGAATCCGTATAGGTGTTCGAGTGTTCGAACCCTAATGCCTGAGAAATGGTAAGTAAACGCCGTATTTACATATCTGCCACTGTGCAGGAGAATCTGTATAGGTGTTCGAGTGTTCGAACCGTAATGCATGAGAAATGGTAAGTAAACGCCGTATTTAGATATCTGCCACTGTGCAGGGGAATCCGTATAGGTGTTCGAGTGTTCGAACCGTAATGCATCAGAAATGGCAAGTAAACGCCGTATTTACATATCTGCCACTGTGCAGGGGAATCGGTATAGATGTTCGAGTGTTCGAACCGTAATGCGTCAGAAATGGTAAGTAAACGCCGTATTTACATATCTGCCACTGTGCAGGAGAATCCGTATAGGTGTTCAAGTGTTCGAACCCTAATGCATGAGAAATGGTAAGTAAACACCGGATTTACATATCTTCCACAGTGCAGGAGAATCCGTATAGGTGTTCGAGTGTTCGAACCGTAATGCCTTAGAAATTGTAAGGAAACGCCGTATTTACTTATCTGGCACTGTGCAGGAGAATCCGTATAGCTGTTCGACTGTTCGAACCCCAATGCATTTGAAATGGCCAGTAAACGTCGTATTTACATATCCGCCACTATGTAGGAGAATCCGTATATGTGTTCGAGTGTTCGAACTGTAATGCATGAGAAATGGTAAGTAAACGCCGTATTTACATATCTGCCACTGTGCAGGAGAATCCGTATAGGTGTTCGACGGTTCGAACGCTAATGCTCGAGAAATATTAGGTAAGCACCGTATTTACATATCTGCCACTATGTAGGAGAATCCGTACTGGTGTTCGAGTGTTCGAACCCTAATGCGTGAGAAATGGTAAGTAAACGCCTTATTTACATATCTGCCACTATGCAGGAGAATTCGTATAGGTGTTCGAGTGTTCGAACCCCAATGCATGAGAAATGGTAAGTAAACGCCGTATTTACATATCTGCCACTGTGCAGGAGAATCCGTATAGGTGTTCGAGTGTTCGAACCGTAATGCCTGAGAAATTGTAAGTAAACGCCGTATTTATATATATGGCACTGTGCAGGAGAATCCGTATAGGTGTTCGAGTGTTTGAACCGTAATGCGCGGGAAATTGTAAGTCAACGACGTATTTACATATCAGCCACTGTGTAGGAGAATCCGTATAGGTGTTCGAGTGTTCGAACCGTAACGCGTGACAAATTGTAAGTAAACACCGAATTTACATATCTGCCATTGTGCAGGAGAATCCTAATAGGTGTTCGAGTGTTCGAACCGTAATGCGTCAGAAATGGTAAGTAAACGCCGTATTTACATACCTGCCACTGTGCAGGGGAATCCGTATAGGTGTTCGAGTGTTCGAATCGTAATGCGTGAGAAATGGTAAGTAAACGCCGTATTTACATATCTGCCATTGTGCAGGAGAATACGTATAGGTGTTCGAGTTTTCGAACCGTAATGTATCAGAAATGGTAAATAAACGCCGTATTTACATATCTGCCACCGTGCTGGGGAATCTGTATAGGTGTTCGAGTGTTCGAACCGTAATGTATCAGAAATGGTAAATAAACGCCGTATTTACATATCTGCCACTATGTAAGAGAATCCGTATAGGTGTTCGAGTGTTCGAACCGTAATGCGTCAGAAATGGTATGTAAACGCCGTATTTACATATCTGCCACTATGCAGGAGAATCCATATTGGTGTTCAAGTGTTCGAACCCTAATGCATGAGAAATGGTAAGTAAACGCCGTATTTACATATCTGCCACTGTGCAGGTGAATCCGTATCGGTGTTCGAGTGTTCGAACCGTAATGCATGAGAAATGGTAAGTAAACGCCGTATTTTCATATCTGCCACTGTGCAGGAGAATCCGTATAGCTGTTCGACTGTTCGAACCCCAATGCATTTGAAATGGCAAGTAAACGTCGTATTTACATATCTGCCACTTTGCAGGAGAATCCGTACAGGTGTTCGAGTGTTCGAACTGTAACGCATGAGAAATGGTAAGTAAACGCCGTATTTACATATCTGCCACTATGCAGGAGAATCCGTATAGGTGTTCGAGGGTTCGAACCCTAATGCTCGAGAAACGTTAGGTAAGCGCCGTATTTACATATCTGCCACTATGTAGGAGAATCCGTATTGGTGTTCGAGTGTTCTAACCCTAATGCGTGAGAAATGGTAAGTAACCGCCTTATTTACATATCTGCCACTGTGCAGGAGAATTCGTATAGGTGTTCGAGTGTTCGAACCGTAATGCCTGAGAAATGGTAAGTAAACGCCGTATTAACATATCTGCCGCTGTGGAGGAGAATCCGTATAGGTGTTCGAGTGTTCGAACCGTAATACGTAAGAAATTGTAGGTAAAAGCCGTATTTACATATCTGCCACTGTGCAGGAGAATCCGTATAGACGTTCGAGTGTTCGAACCGTAATGCGTGAGAAATTGTAAGTAAACGCCGTATTTACATATCTGCCACTGTGCAGGAGAATCCGTATAGGTGTTCGAGTGGTCGAACCGTAATGTTAGAGAAATGGTAAGTAAACGCCGTATTTACATATCTGCCGCTGTGCAGGGGAATCCGTATAGGTGTTCGAGTGTTCGACCCGTAATGCGTGAGAAATTGTAAGTAAACGTCGTATTTACATATCTGTCACTGTGCAGGAGAATCCGTATAGGTGTTCGAGTGTTCGAACCGTAATGCGTCAGAAATTGTAAGTAAACGCCGTACTTACATATCTGCCACTGTGCAGGAGAATCCGTATAGGTGTTCGAGTGTTCGAACCATAATGCAAGAGAAATGGTAAGTAAACGCCACATTTACATATCTGCCACTGTGCAAGAGAATCCGTATAGGTGTTCGAGTGTTCGAATCGTAATGCGTCAGCCATGGTAAGTAAACGCCGATTTACATATCTGCCACTGTGCAGGGGAATCCGTATAGGTGTTCGAGTTTTCGAACCGTAATGCATGAGAAATGGTAAGTAAACGACGTATTTACATATCTGCCACTGTGCAAGAGAATCCGCATAGGTGTTCGAGTGTTCGAACCGTAATGCGTGAGAAATTGTAAGTAAACGCCGTATTTACATATCTGCCGCTGTGCAGGAGAATCTGTATAGGTGTTCGAGTGTTCGAACCGTAATGCGTGAGAAATTGTAAGTAAACGCCGTATTCACAAATCTGCAACTGTGCAGGAGAATCCGTATAGGTGTTCGACTGTTCGAACCGTAATGCGTGAGAAATTGTAAGTAAACGCCGTACTTACATATCTGCCACTGTGCAGGAGAATCCGTATAGGTGTTCGAGTGTTCGAACCATAATGCAAGAGAAATGGTAAGTAAACGTCGTATTTACATATCTGCCACTGTGCAAGAGAATCCGTATAGGTGTTCGAGTGTTCGAATCGTAATGCGTCAGAAATAGTAAGTAAACGCCGTATTTACATATCTGCCACTGTGCAGGGGAATCTGTATAGGTGTTCGAGTGTTCGAACCCTAATGCATGAGAAATGGTAAGTAAACGCCGTATGTCCATATCTGCCACTGTGCCAGAGAATCCGTATAGGTGTTCGAGTGTTCGAACCGTAATGCGTCAGAAGTGGTAAGTAAATGCCGTATTTGCATATCTGCCACGGTGCAAGGGAATCCGTATAGGTGTTCGAGTGTTCGAACTCTAATGCATGAGAAATAGTAAGTAAACGCCGTATTTACATATCTGCCACTGTGCCGGAGAATCCATATCGGTGTTCGAGTGTTCGAACCGTAATGCCTGAGAAATGGTAAGTAAAAGCCGTATTTACATATCTGCCACTGTGCAGGAGAATCCGTATAGGTGTTCGAGTGTTCGAACCATAATGCATGAGAAATGGTAAGTAAATGCCGTATTTACAAATCTGCCACTGTGCAGGAGAATCCGTATAGGTGCTCGAGTGTTCGAACCGTAATGCGTCAGAAATGGTAAGTAAACGCCGTATTTACATATCTGCCACTGTGCAGGGCAATCCGTATAGGTGTTCGAGTGTTCGAACCCTAATGCCTGAGAAATGGTAAGTAAACGCCGTATTTACATATCTGCCACTGTGCAGGAGAATCCGTATAGGTGTTCGAGTGTTCGAACAGTAATGCATGAGAAATGGTAAGTAAACGCCGTATTTACATATCTGCCACTGTGCAGGGGAATCCGTATAGGTGTTCGAGTGTTCGAACCGTAATGCATCAGAAATGGTAAGTAAACGCCGTATTTACATATCTGCCACTGTGCAGGGGAATCCGTATAGGTGTTCGAGTGTTCGAACCGTAATGCATGAGAAATGGTAAGTAAACGCCGTATTTACATATCTGCCACTGTGCAGGAGAATCCGTATAGGTGTTCGAGTGCTCGAACCGTAATGCGTCAGAAATGGTAAGTAAACGCCGTATTTACATATCTGCCACTGTGCAGGAGAATCCGTATAGGTGTTCAAGTGTTCGAACCCTAATGCATGAGAAATGGTAAGTAAACGCCGTATTTACATATCTTCCACAGTGCAGGAGAATCCGTATAGGTGTTCGAGTGTTCGAACCATAATGCCTTAGAAATTGTAAGGAAACGCCGTATTTACTTATCTGGCACTGCGCAGGAGAATCCGTATAGCTGTTCGACTGTTCGAACCCCAATGCATTTAAAATGGCCAGTAAACGTCGTATTTACATATCCGCCACTATGCAGGAGAATCCGTATAGGTGTTCGAGTGTTCGAACTGTAATGCATGAGAAATGGTAAGTAAACGCCGTATTTACATATCTGCCATTGTGCAGGAGAATCCGTATAGGTGTTCGACGGTTCGAACCCTAATGCTCGAGAAATGTTAGGTAAGCGCCGTATTTACATATCTGCCACTATGTAGGAGAATCCGTATTGGTGTTCGAGTGTTCGAACCCTAATGCGTGAGAAATGGTAAGTAAACGCCTTATTTACATATCTGCCACTGTGTAGGAGAATTCGTATAGGTGTTCGAGTGTTCGAACCCCAATGCATGAGAAATGGTAAGTAAACGCCGTATTTACATATCTGCCACTGTGCAGGAGAATCCGTATAGGTGTTCGAGTGTTCGAACCGTAATGCCTGAGAAATTGTAATTAAACGCCGTATTTACAAATCTGGCACTGTGCAGGAGAATCCGTATAGGTGTTCGAGTGTTTGAACCGTAATGCGCGAGAAATTGTAAGTAAACGACGTATTTACATATCAGCCACTGTGTAGGAGAATCCGTATAGGTGTTCGAGTGTTCGAACCGTAACGCGTGACAAATTGTAAGTAAACGCCGAATTTACATATCTGCCATTGTGCAGGAGAATCCTAATAGGTGTTCGAGTGTTCGAACCGTAATCCGTCAGAAATGGTAAGTAAACGCCGTATTTACATATCTGCCACTGTGCAGGGGAATCCGTATAGGTGTTCGAGTGTTCGAATCGTAATGCGTGAGAAATGGTAAGTAAACGCCGTATTTACATATCTGCCATTGTGCAGGAGAAGCCGTATACGTGTTCGAGTTTTCCAACCGTAATGCTTGAGAAATGGTAAGTAAACGCCGTATTTACATATCTGCCACTGTGCAGGAGAATCCGTATAGGTGTTCAAGTGTTCGAACCCTAATGCATGAGAAATGGTAAGTAAACGCCGTATTTACATATCTTCCACAGTGCAGGAGAATCCGTATAGGTGTTCGAGTGTTCGAACCATAATGCCTTAGAAATTGTAAGGAAACGCCGTATTTACTTATCTGGCACTGCGCAGGAGAATCCGTATAGCTGTTCGACTGTTCGAACCCCAATGCATTTAAAATGGCCAGTAAACGTCGTATTTACATATCCGCCACTATGTAGGAGAATCCGTATAGGTGTTCGAGTGTTCGAACTGTAATGCATGAGAAATGGTAAGTAAACGCCGTATTTACATATCTGCCATTGTGCAGGAGAATCCGTATAGGTGTTCGACGGTTCGAACCCTAATGCTCGAGAAATGTTAGGTAAGCGCCGTATTTACATATCTGCCACTATGTAGGAGAATCCGTATTGGTGTTCGAGTGTTCGAACCCTAATGCGTGAGAAATGGTAAGTAAACGCCTTATTTACATATCTGCCCCTGTGTAGGAGAATTCGTATAGGTGTTCGAGTGTTCGAACCCCAATGCATGAGAAATGGTAAGTAAACGCCGTATTTACATATCTGCCACTGTGCAGGAGAATCCGTATAGGTGTTCGAGTGTTCGAACCGTAATGCCTGAGAAATTGTAATTAAACGCCGTATTTACAAATCTGGCACTGTGCAGGAGAATCCGTATAGGTGTTCGAGTGTTTCAACCGTAATGTGCGAGAAATTGTAAGTAAACGACGTATTTACATATCAGCCACTGTGTAGGAGAATCCGTATAGGTGTTCGAGTGTTCGAACCGTAACGCGTGACAAATTGTAAGTAAACGCCGAATTTACATATCTGCCATTGTGCAGGAGAATCCTAATAGGTGTTCGAGTGTTCGAACCGTAATCCGTCAGAAATGGTAAGTAAACGCCGTATTTACATATCTGCCACTGTGCAGGGGAATCCGTATAGGTGTTCGAGTGTTCGAATCGTAATGAGTGAGAAATGGTAAGTAAACGCCGTATTTACATATCTGCCATTGTGCAGGAGAAGCCGTATACGTGTTTGAGTTTTCCAACCGTAATGCTTGAGAAATGGTAAGTAAACGCCGTATTTACATATTTGCCACTGTGCAGGAGAATCCGTATAGGTGTTCGAGTGTTCGAACCGTAATGCATCAGAAATGGTAAATAAACGCCGTATTTACATATCTGCCACTGTGCAGGGGAATCCGTATAGGTGTTCGAGTGTTCGAACCGTAATGCATGAGAAATGGTAAGTAAACGCCGTATTTACATAACTGCCACTATGCAGGAGAATCCGTATAGGTGTTCGAGTGTTCGAACCGTATTGCGTCAGAAATGGTATGTAAACGCCGTATTTACATATCTGCCACAGTGCAGGAGAATCCGTATTGGTGTTCAAGTGTTCGAACCCTAATGCATGAGAAATGGTAAGTAAACGCCGTATTTACATATCTGCCACTGTGCAGGTGAATCCGTATAGGTGTTCGAGTGTTCGAACCGTAATGCATGAGAAATGGTAAGTAAACGCTGTATTTATATATCTGCCACTGTGCAGGAGAATCCGTAGAGCTGTTCGACTGTTCGAACCCCAATGCATTTGAAATGGCAAGTAAACGTCGTATTTACATATCTGCCACTTTGCAGGTGAATCCGTATAGGTGCTCGAGTGTTCGAACCGTAATGCATGAGAAATGGTAAGTAAACGCCGTATTTACATATCTGCCACTGTGCAGGAGAATCCGTATAGCTGTTCGACTGTTCGAACCCCAATGCATTTGAAATGGCAAGTAAACGTAGTATTTACATATCTGCCACTTTGCAGGAGAATCCGTATAGAAGTTCGAGTGTTCGAACTGTAATGCATGAGAAATGGTAAGCAAACGCCGTATTTACATATCTGCCACTGTGCAGGAGAATCCGTATAGGTGTTCGAGGGTTCGAACCCAAATGCTCGAGAAAAGTTAGGTAAGCGCCGTATTTACATATCTGCCACTATGTAGGAGAATCCGTATTGGTGTTCGAGTGTTCTAACCCTAATGCGTGAGAAATGGTAAATAACCGCCTTATTTACATATCTGCCACTGTGCAGGAGAATTCGTACAGGTGTTCGAGTGTTCGAACCGTAATGCCTGAGAAATGGTAAGTAAACGCCGTATTTACATATCTGCCGCTGTGCAGGAGAATCCGTATAGGTGTTCGAGTGTTCGAACTGTAATGCGTAAGAAATTGTAGGTAAACGCCGCATTTATATATCTGCCACTGTGCAGGAGAATCCGTATAGGTGTTCGAGTGTTCGAACCGTAATGCGTGAGAAACTGTAAGTAAACGCCGTACTTACATATCTGCCACTGTGTAGGAGAATCCGTATAGGTGTTCGAGTGTTGGAACCGTAATGCTAGAGAAATGGTAAGTAAACGCCGTATTTACATATCTGCCGCTGTGCAGGGGAATCCGTATAGGTGTTCGAGTGTTCGACCCGTAATGCGTGAGAAATTGTAAGTAAACGCCGTATTTACATATCTGCCACTGTGTAGGAGAATCCGTATAGGTGTTCGAGTGTTCGAACCGTAATGCGTGAGAAATTGTGAGTAAACGCCGTATTTACATATCTGCCACTGTGCAGGAGAATCCGTATAGGTGTTCGAGTGGTCGAACCGTAATGCTAGAGAAACGGTAAGTAAACGCCGTATTTACATATCTGCCGCTGTGCAGGGGAATCCGTATAGATGTTCGAGTGTTCAACCCGTAATGCGTGAGAAATTGTAAGTAAACGCCGTATTTACATATCTGCCACTGTGCAGGAAAATCCGTATAGGTGTTCGAGTGTTCGAACCGTAATGCGTCAGAAATTGTAAGTAAACGCCGTACTTACATATCTGCCACTGTGCAGGAGAATCCGTATAGGTGTTCGAGTGTTCGAACCATAATGCAAGAGAAATGGTAAGTAAACGCCACATTTACATATCTGCCACTGTGTAAGAGAATCCGTATAGGTGTTCGAGTGTTCGAATCGTAATGCGTCAGAAATGGTAAGTAAACGCCGATTTACATATCTGCCACTGTGCAGGGGAATCCGTATAGGTGTTCGAGTGTTCGAACCGTAATGCATGAGAAATGGTAAGTAAACGCCGTATTTACATATCTGCCACTGTGCAGGAGAATCCATATAGGTGTTCGAGTGTTCGAACCGTAATGCGTCAGAAATTGTAGGTAAACGCCGTATTTACATATCTGCCACTATGCAGGATAATCCGCATAGGTGTTCGAGTGTTCGAACCGTAATGCGTGAGAAATTGGAAGTAAACGCCGTATTTACATATCTGCCACTGTGCAGGAGAATCCGTATAGGTGTTCGAGTGTTCGAACCGTAATGCGTGAGAAATTGTAAGTAAACGCCGTATTTACATATCTGCCACTGTGCAGGAGAATCCGTATAGGTGTTCGAGTGTTCGAAACCGTAATGCTAGAGAAATGGTAAGTAAACGCCGTATTTACATATCTGCTGCTGTGCAGGAGAATCTGTATAGGTGTTCGAGTGTTCGAACCGTAATGGGTGAGAAGTTGTGAGTAAACGCCGTATTTACATATCTGCCACTGTGCAGGAGAATCCGTATAGGTGTTCGAGTGTTCGAACCGTAATGCGTGAGAAATTGTAAGTAAACGCCGTATTTACATCTCCGCCACTGTGCAGGAGAATCCGTATAGGTGTTCGAGTGTTCGAACCATAATGCAAGAGAAATGGTAAGTAAACGTCGTATTTACATATCTGCCACTGTGCAAGAGAATCCGTATAGGTGTTCGAGTGTTCGAACCGTAATGCGTTAGAAATGGTAAGTAAACGCCGTATTTACATATCTGCCACTGTGCAGGGGAATCCGTATAGGTGTTCGAAGTGTTCGAACCCCTAATGCATGAGAAATGGTAAGTAAACGCCGTATGTCCATATCTGCCACTGTGCAAAAGAATCCGTATAGCTGTTCGAGTGTTCAAACCGTAATGCGTCAGAAATGGTAAGTAAATGCCGTATTTGCATATCTGCCACGGTGCAACGGAATCCGTATAGGTGTTCGAGTGTTTGAACCCTAATGCATGAGAAATGGTAAGTAAACGCCGTATTTACATATCTGCCACTGTGCCGGAGAATCCATATCGGTGTTCGAGTGTTCGAACCGTAACGCATGAGAAATGGTAAGTAAACGCCGTATTTACATATCTGCCACTGTGCAGGAGAATCCGTATAGGTGTTCGAGTGTTCGAACCGTAATGCATGACAAATGGTAAGTAAACGCCGTATTTACAAATCTGCCACTGTGCAGGAGAATCCGTATAGGTGCTCGAGTGTTCGAACCGTAATGCGTCAGAAATGGTAAGTAAACGCCGTATTTACATATCTGCCACCGTGCAGGGGAATCCGTATAGGTGTTCGAGTGTTCGAACCCTAATGCTTGAGAAATGGTAAGTAAACGCCGTATTTACATATCTGCCACAGTGTAGGAGAATCCGTATAGGTGTTCGAGTGTTCGGACCGAAATGCATGAGAAATGGTAAGTAAACGCCGTATTTACATATCTGCCACTCTGCAGGGGAATCCGTATAGGTGTTCGAGTGTTCGAACCCTAATGCATGAGAAATGATAAGTAAACGCCGTATTTACATATCTGCCACTGTGCTGGAGAATCCGTATACGTGTTCGAGTGTTCGAACGGTAATGCGTCAGAAATGGTAAGTAAACGCCGTATTTACATATCTGCCACTGTGCAGCGGAATCCGAATAGGTGTTCGAGTGTTCGAACCCTAAAGCTTGAGAAATGGTAAGTAAACGCCGTATTTACATATCTGCCACAGTGCAGGAGAATCCGTATAGGTGTTCGAGTGTTCGAACCATAATGCAAGAGAAATGGTAAGTAAACGCCACATTTACATATCTGCCACTGTTGCAAGAGAATCCGTATAGGTGTTCGAGTGTTCGAATCGTAATGCGTCAGAAATGGTAAGTAAACGCCGATTTACATATCTGCCACTGTGCAGGGTAATCCGTATAGGTGTTCGAGTGTTCAAACCGTAATGCATGAGAAATGGTAAGTAAACGCCGTATTTACATATCTGCCACTGTGCCGGAGAATCCATATCGGTGTTCGAGTGTTCGAACCGTAACGCATGAGAAATGGTAAGTAAACGCCGTATTTACATATCTGCCACTGTGCAGGAGAATCCGTATAGGTGTTCGAGTGTTCGAACCGTAATGCATGACAAATGGTAAGTAAACGCCGTATTTACAAATCTGCCACTGTGCAGGAGAATCCGTGTAGGTGCTCGAGTGTTCGAACCGTAATGCGTCAGAAATGGTAAGTAAACGCCGTATTTACATATCTGCCACCGTGCAGGGGAATCCGTATAGGTGTTCGAGTGTTCGAACCCTAATGCTTGAGAAATGGTAAGTAAACGCCGTATTTACATATCTGCCACAGTGTAGGAGAATCCGTATAGGTGTTCGAGTGTTCGGACCGAAATGCATGAGAAATGGTAAGTAAACGCCGTATTTACATATCTGCCACTCTGCAGGGGAATCCGTATAGGTGTTCGAGTGTTCGAACCCTAATGCATGAGAAATGATAAGTAAACGCCGTATTTACATATCTGCCACTGTGCTGGAGAATCCGTATACGTGTTCGAGTGTTCGAACCGTAATGCGTCAGAAATGGTAAGTAAACGCCGTATTTACATATCTGCCACTGTGCAGCGGAATCCGAATAGGTGTTCGAGTGTTCGAACCCTAAAGCTTGAGAAATGGTAAGTAAACGCCGTATTTACATATCTGCCACAGTGCAGGAGAATCCGTATAGGTGTTCGAGTGTTCGAACCATAATCCAAGAGAAATGGTAAGTAAACGCCACATTTACATATCTGCCACTGTGCAAGAGAATCCGTATAGGTGTTCGAGTGTTCGAATCGTAATGCGTCAGAAATGGTAAGTAAATGCCGATTTACATATCTGCCACTGTGCAGGGGAATCCGTATAGGTGTTCGAGTGTTCAAACCGTAATTATGCATGAGAAATGGTAAGTAAACGCCGTATTTACATATCTGCCACTGTGCAGGAGAATCCATATAGGTGTTCGAGTGTTCGAACCGTAATGCGTCAGATATTGTAGGTAAACGCCGTATTTACATATCTGCCACTATGCAGGATAATCCGCATAGGTGTTCGAGTGTTCGAACCGTAATGCGTGAGAAATTGTAAGTAAACGCCGTATTTACATATCTGCCACTGTGCAGGAGAATCCGTATAGGTGTTCGAGTGTTCGAACCGTAATGCTAGAGAAATGGTAAGTAAACGCCGTATTTACATATCTGCTGCTGTGCAGGAGAATCTGTATAGGTGTTCGAGTGTTCGAACCGTAATGGGTGAGAAGTTGTGAGTAAACGCCGTATTTACATATCTGCCACTGTGCAGGAGAATCCGTATAGGTGTTCGAGTGTTCGAACCGTAATGCGTGAGAAATTGTAAGTAAACGCCGTATTTACATCTCCGCCACTGTGCAGGAGAATCCGTATAGGTGTTCGAGTGTTCGAACCATAATGCAAGAGAAATGGTAAGTAAACGTCGTATTTACATATCTGCCACTGTGCAAGAGAATCCGTATAGGTGTTCGAGTGTTCGAACCGTAATGCGTTAGAAATGGTAAGTAAACGCCGTATTTACATATCTGCCACTGTGCAGGGGAATCCGTATAGGTGTTCGAGTGTTCGAACCCTAATGCATGAGAAATGGTAAGTAAACGCCGTATGTCCATATCTGCCACTGTGCAAAAGAATCCGTATAGCTGTTCGAGTGTTCAAACCGTAATGCGTCAGAAATGGCAAGTAAATGCCGTATTTGCATATCTGCCATGGTGCAACGGAATCCGTATAGGTGTTCGAGTGTTTGAACCCTAATGCATGAGAAATGGTAAGTAAACGCCATATTTACATATCTGCCACTGTGCCGGAGAATCCATATCGGCGTTCGAGTGTTCGAACCGTAACGCATGAGAAATGGTAAGTAAACGCCGTGTTTACATATCTGCCACTGTGCAGGAGAATCCGTATAGGTGTTCGAGTGTTCGAACCGTAATGCATGACAAATGGTAAGTAAACGCCGTATTTACAAATCTGCCACTGTGCAGGAGAATCCGTATAGGTGCTCAAGTGTTCGAACCGTAATGCGTCAGAAATGGAAAGTAAATGCCATATTTACATATCTGCCACCGTGCAGGGGAATCCGTATAGGTGTTCGAGTGTTCGAACCCTAATGCTTGAGAAATGGTAAGTAAACGCCGTATTTACATATCTGCCGCAGTGTAGGAGAATCCGTATAGGTGTTCGAGTGTTCGGACCGAAATGCATGAGAAATGGTAAGTAAACGCCGTATTTACATATCTGCCACTCTGCAGGGGAATCCGTATAGGTGTTCGAGTGTTCGAACCCTAATGCATGAGAAATGATAAGTAAACGCCGTATTTACATATCTGCCACTGTGCTGGAGAATCCGTATACGTGTTCGAGTGTTCGAACCGTAATGCGTCAGAAATGGTAAGTAAACGCCGTATTTACATATTTGCCACTGTGCAGCGGAATCCGAATAGGTGTTCGAGTGTTCGAACCCTAATGCTTGAGAAATGGTAAGTAAACGCCGTATTTACATATCTGCCACAGTGCAGGAGAATCCGTATAGGAGTTCGGGTGTTCGAACCGTAATGCATGAGAAATGGTAAGTAAACGCCGTGTTTACATATCTGGCACTGTGCAGGAGAATCCGTATAGGTGTTCGAGTGTTGAAACCGTAATGCGTGAAAATTTTTTAGTAAATGCCGTATTTACATATCTGCCACTGTGCAGGAGAATCCGTAGAGGTGTTCGAGTATTCGAACCGTAATGCATGAGAAATGGTAAGTAAACGCCGTATTTACATATTTCCACTGTGCAGGAGAATCTGTATAGGTGTTCGAGTGTTCGAACCCTAGTGCTCGAGAAATGTTAGGTAAACACCGTAGTAACACATCTGCCACTGTGTAGGAGAATCCGTATTGGTGTTCGATTGTTCGAACCCTAATGCATGAGAAATGATAAGTAAATGCCTTATTTACATATCTGCCACTGTGCAGGAGAATCCGTATAGGTGTTCGAGTGTTCGAACCGTAATCCGTCAGAAATGGTAAGTAAACGCCGTATTTACATATCTGCCACTGTGCAGGGGAATCCGTATAGGTGTTCGAGTGTTCGAACCCTAATGCGTGAGAAATGGTATGTAAACGTCGTATTTACATATCTGCCACTGTGCAGGTGAATCCGTATAGGTGTTCGAGTGTTCGAATCGTAATGCGTCAGAAATGGTAAGTAAACGCCGTATTTACATATCTGCCACTGTGCAGGAGCATCCGTATAGGTGTTCGAAGTGTTCGAACCCTAATGCAGGAGAAATGGTAAGTAAACGCCGTATTTACATATCTGCCACTGTGCAGGAGAATCTGTATAGGTGTTGCAGTGTTCGAATCGTAATGCATGAGAAATGGTAAGTAAACGTTGTATTTACATATCTGCCACTGTGCAGGAGAATCTGTATAGGTGTTCGAGTGTTCGAATCGTAATGCATCAGAAATGGTAAGTAAACGCCGTATTTACATATCTGCCACTGTGCAGGAGAATCCGTTATAGCTGTTCGAGTGTTCGAACCCCACTGCATTTCAAATGGCAAGTAAATGTCGTATTTTCATATCTGCCACTGTGCAGGAGAATCCGTATAGGTGTTCGAGTTTTCGAACTGTAACGCATGAGAAAATGGTAAGTAAACGCCGTATTTACATATCTGCCACTGTGCCGGAGAATCCATATCGGTGTTCGAGTGTTCGAACCGTAACGCATGTGAAATGGTAAGTAAACGCCGTATTTACATATCTGCCACTGTGCAGGAGAATCCGTATAGGTGTTCGAGTGTTCGAACCGTAATGCATGAGAAATGGTAAGTAAACGCCGTATTTACATATCTGCCATGTGCAGGAGAATCCGTATAGGTGTTCGAGTGTTCGAACCGTAATGCATGACAAATGGTAAGTAAACGCCGTATTTACAAATCTGCCACTGTGCAGGAGAATCCGTATAGGTGCTCGAGTGTTCGAACCGTAATGCGTCAGAAATGGTAAGTAAACGCCGTATTTACATATCTGCCACTGTGCAGGGGAATCCGTATAGGTGTTCGAGTGTACGAACCCTAATGCTTGAGAAATGGTAAGTAAACGCCGTATTTACATATCTGCCACAGTGTAGGAGAATCCGTATAGGTGTTCGAGTGTTCGGACCGAAATGCATGAGAAATGGTAAGTAAACGCCGTATTTACATATCTGCCACTCTGTAGGGGAATCCGTATAGGTGTTCGAGTGTTCGAACCCTAATGCATGAGAAATGATAAGTAAACGCCGTATTTACATATCTGCCACTGTGCTGGAGAATCCGTATAGGTGTTCAAGTGTTCGAACCGTAATGCGTCAGAAATGGTAAGTAAACGCCGTATTTACATATCTGCCACTCTGCAGCGGAATCCGTATAGGTGTTCGAGTGTTCTAACCCTAATGCGTGAGAAATGGTAAGTAACCGCCTTATTTACATATCTGCCACTGTGCAGGAGAATTCGTATAGGTGTTCGAGTGTTCGAACCCCACTGCATTTGAAATGGCAAGTAAATGTCGTATTTTCATATCTGCCACTGTGCAGGAGAATCCGTATAGGTGTTCGAGTTTTCGAACTGTAACGCATGAGAAATGGTAAGTAAACGCCGTATTTACATATCTGCCACTGTGCCGGAGAATCCATATCGGTGTTCGAGTGTTCGAACCGTAACGCATGTGAAATGGTAAGTAAACGCCGTATTTACATATCTGCCACTGTGCAGGAGAATCCGTATAAGTGTTCGAGTGTTCGAACCGTAATGCATGAGAAATGGTAAGTAAACGCCCGTATTTACATATCTGCCACTGTGCAGGAGAATCCGTATAGTTGTTCGAGTGTTCGAACCGTAATGCATGACAAATGGTAAGTAAACGCCGTATTCACAAATCTGCCACTGTGCAGGAGAATCCGTATAGGTGCTCGAGTGTTCGAACCGTAATGCGTCAGAAATGGTAAGTAAACGCCGTATTTACATATCTGCCACTGTGCAGGGGAATCCGTATAGGTGTTCGAGTGTACGAACCCTAATGCTTGAGAAATCGGTAAGTAAACGCCGTATTTACATATCTGCCACAGTGTAGGAGAATCGTATAGGTGTTCGAGTGTTCGGACCGAAATGCATGAGAAATGGTAAGTAAACGCCGTATTTACATATCTGCCACTCTGTAGGGGAATCCGTATAGGTGTTCGAGTGTTCGAACCCTAATGCATGAGAAATGATAAGTAAACGCCGTATTTGCATATCTGCCACTGTGCTGGAGAATCCGTATAGGTGTTCAAGTGTTCGAACCGTAATGCGTCAGAAATGGTAAGTAAACGCCGTATTTACATATCTGCCACTCTGCAGCGGAATCCGTATAGGTGTTCGAGTGTTCTAACCCTAATGCGTGAGAAATGGTAAGTAACCGCCTTATTTACATATCTGCCACTGTGCAGGAGAATTCGTATAGGTGTTCGAGTGTTCGAACCGTAATGCCTGAGAAATGGTAAGTAAACGCCGTATTTACATATCTGCCGCTGTGCAGGAGAAATCCGTATGGGTGTTCGAGTGTTCGAACTGTAATGCGTAAGAAATTGTAGGTAAACGCCGTATTTACATATCTGCCACTGTGCAGGAGAATCCGTATAGGTGTTCGAGTGTTCGAACCGTAATGCATGAGAAATTGTAAATAAACGCCGTATTTACATATCTGCCACTGTGCAGGAGAATCCGCATAGGTGTTCGAGTGTTCGAACCGTAATGCTAGAGAAATGGTAAGTAAACGCCGTATTTACATATCTGCCGCTGTGTAGTGGAATCCGTATCGGTGTTCGAGTGTTCGACCTGTAATGCGTGAGAAATTGTAAGTAAACGCCGTATTTACATATCTGCCACTGTACAGGAGAATCCGAATAGGTGTTCGAGTGTTCGAACCGTGTAATGCGTGAGAAATTGTGAGTAAACGCCGTACTTACGTATCTGGCACTGTGCAGGAGAATCCGTATAGGTGTTCGAGTGTTCGAAGCATATTGCAAGGGAAATGGTAAGTAAACGCCGTATTTACATATCTGCCACTGTGCAAGAGAATCCGTATAGGTGGTTTAGTGTTGGAAACGTAATGCGTGAGAAATGGTAAGTAAACGCCGTATTTACATATCTGCCACTGTGCAGGAGAATCCGTATAGGTGTTCGAGTGTACGAACCCTAATGCTTGAGAAATGGTAAGTAAACGCCGTATTTACATATCTGCCACAGTGTAGGAGAATCCGTATAGGTGTTCGAGTGTTCGGACCGAATGCATGAGAAATGGTAAGTAAACGCCGTATTTACATATCTGCCACTCTGTAGGGGAATCCGTATAGGTGTTCGAGTGTTCGAACCCTAATGCATGAGAAATGATAAGTAAACGCCGTATTTACATATCTGCCACTGTGCTGGAGAATCCGTATAGGTGTTCAAGTGTTCGAACCGTAATGCGTCAGAAATGGTAAGTAAACGCCGTATTTACATATCTGCCACTCTGCAGCGGAATCCGTATAGGTGTTCGAGTGTTCTAACCCTAATGCGTGAGAAATGGTAAGTAACCGCCTTATTTACATATCTGCCACTGTGAATTCGTATAGGTGTTCGAGTGTTCGAACCGTAATGCCTGAGAAATGGTAAGTAAACGCCGTATTTACATATCTGCCGCTGTGCAGGAGAATCCGTATGGGTGTTCGAGTGTTCGAACTGTAATGCGTAAGAAATTGTAGGTAAACGCCGTATTTACATATCTGCCACTGTGCAGGAGAATCCGTATAGGTGTTCGAGTGTTCGAACCGTAATGCATGAGAAATTGTAAATAAACGCCGTATTTACATATCTGCCACTGTGCAGGAGAATCCGCATAGGTGTTCGAGTGTTCGAACCGTAATGCTAGAGAAATGGTAAGTAAACGCCGTATTTACATATCTGCCCGCTGTGTAGTGGAATCCGTATCGGTGTTCGAGTGTTCCGACCTGTAATGCGTGAGAAATTGTAAGTAAACGCCGTATTTACATATCTGCCACTGTACAGGAGAATCCGAATAGGTGTTCGAGTGTTCGAACCGTAATGCGTGAGAAATTGTGAGTAAACGCCGTACTTACGTATCTGGCACTGTGCAGGAGAATCCGTATAGGTGTTCGAGTGTTCGAAGCATATTGCAAGGGAAATGGTAAGTAAACGCCGTATTTACATATCTGCCACTGTGCAAGAGAATCCGTATAGGTGGTTGAGTGTTGGAAACGTAATGCGTGAGAAATGGTAAGTAAACGCCGTATTTACATATCTGCCACTGTGCAGGAGAATCCGTATAGGTGTTCGAGTGTTCGAACCGTAATGCGTTAGAAATGGTAAGTAAACGCCGTATTTACATATCTGCCACTATGCAGGATAAGCCGTATAGGTGTTCGAGTGTTCGAACCGTAATGCGTGAGAAATTGTAAGTAAAATGCCGTATTTACGTATCTGCCACTGTGTAGGAGAATCCGTATAGGTGTTCGAGTGTTTGAACCGTAATGCTAGACAAATGGTAAGTAAACGCCGTGTTTACATATCTGCTGCTGTGCAGGAGAATCTGTATAGGTGTTCGAGTGTTCGAACCGTAATGCGTGAGAAATTCTAAGTAAATGCCGTATTTACATATCTGCCACTGTGCAGGAGAATCCGTATAGGTGTTCGAGTGTTCGAACCGTAATGCGTGAGAAATTGTATGTAAACGTCGTACTTACATATCTGCCACTGTGCAGGAGAATCCGTATAGGTGTTTCGAGTGTTCGAACCATAATGCAAGAGAAATGGTAAGTAAACGTCGTATTTACATATCTGCCACTGTGCAAGAGAATCCGTATAGGTGTTCGCCGTGTTCGAATTGTAATGCGTCAGAAATGGTAAGTAAACGCCGTATTTACATATCTGCCACTGTGCTGGGGAATCCGTATAGGTGTTCGAGTGTTCGAACCCTAATGCATGAGGAATGGTAAGTAAACGCCGTATGTCCAGATCTGCCACTTTGCAAAAGAATCCGTGTAGGTGTTCGAGTGTTCGAACCGTAATGCGTCAGAAATGGTAAGTAAATGCCGTATTTGCATATCTGCCACGGTGCAAGGGAATCCGTATAGGTGTTCGAGTGTTCCGTATAGGTGTTCGAGGGTTCGAACCCTAACGCTCGAGAAATGTTACGTAAGCGCCGTATTTACATATCTGCCACTATGCCGGAGAATCTGTATTGGTGTTCGAGTGTTCGAACCCTAATGCGTGACAAATGGTAAGTAAAAGCCTTATATACGTATCTGCGACTGTGCAAGAGAATTCGTATAGGTGTTTCGAGTGATCGAACCGTAATGCCTGAGAAATGGTAAGTAAACGCCGTATTTACATATCTGGCACTGTGCAGGAGAATCCTTGTAGGTGTTCAATTGTTCGAACCGTAATGCGTGAGAAATTGTATGTAAACGCCGTATTTACATATCAGCCACTGTGCAGGAGAATCCGTATAGGTGTTCGAGTGTTCGAACCGTAATGCGTGAGAAATTGTAAGCAAACGCCGTATTTACAGATCTGCCACTGTTGAGGAGAATCCGTATAGGTGTTCGAGTGTTCGAACTTTAATGCAAGAGAAATGGTAAGTAAACGCCGTATTTAGATATCTGTCGCTGTGCAGGAGAATCCGTATAGGTGTTCGAGTTTTCGAATCGTAATGCGTCAGAAATGGTAAGTAAACACCGTATTTACATATCTGCCACTGTGCAGGGGAATCCGTATAGGTGTTCGAGTGTTCGAACCCTAATGCATGAGAAATGGTAAGTAAACACCGTATTTACATATCTGCCACTGTGCAAGAGAATCCGTCTAGGTGTTCGAGTGTTCGATCCGTAATGCGTCAGAAATGGTAAGTAAACGCCGTATTTATATATCTGCCACTGTGCAGGGGAATCCGTATAGGTGTTCGAGTGTTCGAACCCTAATGCATGAGAAATGGTAAGTAAACACCGTATTTACATATCTGCCACTGTGCAAGAGAATCCGTCTAGGTGTTCGAGTGTTCGAACCGCAATGCGTCAGAAATGGTAAGTAAACGCCGTATTTACATATCTGCCACTGTGCAGGAGAATCTGTATAGGTGTTGGAGTGTTCGAATCGTAATGCATGAGAAATGGTAAGTAAACGCCGTATTTACATATCTGCCACTGTGCAGGAGAATCCGTATAGGTGTTCGAGTGTTCGAACCGTAACGCGTCAGAAATGGTATGTAAACGCCGTATTTACATATCTGCCACTGTGCAGGAGAATCCGTATAGGTGTTCGAGGGTTCGAACCCTAACGCTCGAGAAATGCTACGTAAGCGCCGTATGTACATATCTACCACTATGCAGGAGAATCCGTATTGGTGTTCGAGTGTTCGAACCCTAATGCGTGAGAAATGGTAAGTAAACGCCTTATTTACATATCTGCGACTGTGCAGGAGAATTCGTATAGGTGTTCGAGTGTTCGAACCGTAATGCCTGAGAAATGGTAACTAAACGCCGTATTTACATATCTGGCACTGTGCAGGAAAATCCGTGTAGGTGTTCAATTGTTCGAACCGTAATGCGTGAGAAATTGTAAGTACACGCCATATTTACATATCTGCCACTGTGTAGGAGAATCCGAATAGGTGTTGGAGTGTTCGAATCGTAATGCATGAGAAATGGTAAGTAAACGCCGTATTTACATATCTGCCACTGTGCAGGAGAATCCGTATAGGTGTTCGAGTGTTCGAACCGTAATGCGTCAGAAATGGTAAGTAAACGCCGTATTTACATATCTGCCACTGTGCAGGGGCACCCGTATAGGTGTTCGAGTGTTCGAACCCTAATGCATGAGAAATGGTAAGTAAACGCCGTATTTACATATCTGCCACTGTGCAGGAGAATCTGTATAGGTGTTGCAGTGTTCGAATCGTAATGCATGAGAAATGGTAACTAAACGCCGTATTTACATATCTGCCACTGTGCAGGAGAATCTGTATAGGTGTTTGAGTGTTCGAATCGTAATGCATGAGAAATGGTAAGTAAACGCCGTATTTACATATCAGCCACTGTGCAGGGAGAATCCGTATAGGTGTTCGAGTGTTCGAACCGTAACGCGTCAGAAATGGTAAGTAAACGCCGTATTTACATATCTGCCACTGTGCAGGAGAATCCGTATAGCTGTTCGAGTGTTCGAACCCCACTGTATTTGAAATGGCAAGTAAATGTCGTATTTACATATCTGCCACTGTGCAGGAGAATCCGTATAGGTGTTCGAGTTTTCGAACTGTAATGCGTGAGAAATGGTAAGTAAACTCCGTATTTACATAACTGCCACTGTGCAGGAGAATCCGTATAGCTGTTCGAGTGTTCGAACCCCATTGCATTTGAAATGGCAAGTAAATGTCGTATTTACATATCCGCCACTGTGCAGGAGAATCCGTATAGGTGTTCGAGTTTTCGAACTGTAATGCATGAGAAATGGTAAGTAAACGCCGTATTTACATATCTGCCACTGTGCAGGAGAATCCGTATAGGTGTTGGAGTGTTCGAACCCTAACACTCGAGAAATGTTACGTAAGCGCCGTATTTACATATCTGCCACTATGCCGGAGAATCTGTATTGGTGTTCGAGTGTTCGAACCCTAATGCGTGAGAAATGGTAAGTAAACGCCTTATTTACATATCTGCGACTGTGCAGGAGAATTCGTATAGGTGTTCGAGTGATCGAACCGTAATGCCTGAGAAATGGTAAGTAAACGCCGTATTTACATATCTGGCACTGTGCAGGAGAATCCTTGTAGGTGTTCAATTGTTCGAACCGTAATGCGTGAGAAATTGTATGTAAACGCCATATTTACATAGCAGCCACTGTGCAGGAGAATCCGTATAGGTGTCGAGTGTTCGAACTGTAATGCAAGAGAAATGGTAAGTAAACGCCGTATTTAGATATCTGCCGCTGTGCAGGAGAATCCGTATAGGTGTTCGAGTTTTCGAATTGTAATGCGTCAGAAATGGTAAGTAAACACCGTATTTACATATCTGCCACTGTGCAGGGGAATCCGTATAGGTGTTCGAGTGTTCGAACCCTAATGCATGAGACATGGTAAGTAAACGCCGTATTTACATATCTGCCACTGTGCAAGAGAATCCGTGTAGGTGTTCGAGTGTTCGATCCGTAATGCGTCAGAAATGGTAAGTAACCGCCGTATTTACATATCTGCGACTGTGCTGGGGAATCCGTATAGGTGTTCGAGTGTTCGAACCCAAATGCATGAGAAATGGTAAGTAACGCCGTATTTACTTATCTGCAACTGTGCAGGAGAATCCGTGTAGGTGTTGGAGTGTTCGAACCGTAACGCGTCAGAAATGGTATGTAAACGCCCTATTTACATATCTGCCACTGTGCAGGAGAATCCGTATAGCTGTTCGAGTGTTCGAACCCCACTGCATTTGAAATGGCAAGTAAATGTCGTATTTACATATCTGCCACTGTGCAGGAGAATCCGTATAGGTGTTCGAGTTTTCGAACTGTAATGCATGAGAAATGGTAAGTAAACACCGTATTTACATATCTGCCACTGTGCAGGAGAATCCGTATAGGTGTTCGAGTGTTCGAACCCTAACGCTCGAGAAATGTTACGTAAGCGCCGTATTTACATATCTACCACTATGCAGGAGAATCCGTATTGTTGTTCGAGTGTTCGAACCCTAATGCGTGAGAAATGGTAAGTAAACGCCTTATTTACATATCTGCGACTGTGCAGGAGAATTCGTATAGGTGTTCGAGTGTTCGAACCGTAATGCCTGAGAAATGGTAACTAAACGCCGTATTTACATATCTGGCACTGTGCAGGAGAATCCGTGTAGGTGTTCAATTGTTCGAACCGTAATGCGTGAGAAATTGAAAGTACACGCCATATTTACATATCTGCCACTGTGTGGGAGAATCCGTATAGGTGTTGGAGTGTTCGAATCGTAATGCACGAGAAATGGTAAGTAAACGCCGTATTTACATATCTGCCACTGTGCAGGAGAATCCGTATAGGTGTTCGAGTGTTCGAACCGTAATGCGTGAGAAATGGTAAGTAAACGCCGTATTTACATATCTGCCACTGTGCAGGGGCATCCGTATAGGTGTTCGAGTGTTCGAACCCTAATGCATGAGAAATGGTTAGTAAACGCCGTATTTACATATATGCCACTGTGCAGGAGAATCTGTATAGGTGTTGGAGTGTTCGAATCGTAATGCATGAGAAATGGTAAGTAAACGCCGTATTTACATATCTTCCACTGTGCAGGAGAATCCGTATAGGTGTTTGAGTGTTCGAACCGTAATGCATCAGAAATGGTAATTAAACGCCGTATTTACATATCTGCCACAGTGCAGGAGAATCCGTATAGCTGTTCGAGTATTCAAACCCCACTGCACTTGAAATGGCAAGTAAATGTCGTATTTACATATCTGCCACTGTGCAGGAGAATCGGTATAGGTGTTCGAGTTTTCGAACTGTAATGCATGAGAAATGGTAAGTAAACGCCGTATTTACATATCTACCACTGTGCAGGAGAATCCGTACAGGTGTTCGAGGGTTCGAACCCTAACGCTCGAGAAATGTTACGTAAGCGCCGTATTTACATATCTGCCACCATGCAGGAGAATCCGTATTGGTGTTCGATTGTTCGAACCCTAATGCGTGAGAAATGGTTAGTAAACGCCTTATTTACATATCTACGACTGTGCAGGAGAATTCGTATAGGTGTTCGAGTGGTCGAACCGTAATGCCTGAGAAATGGTAAGTAAACGCCGTATTTACATATCTGGCACTGTGCAGGAGAATCCGTGTAGGTGTTCAATTGTTCGAACCGTAATGCGTGAGAAATTGTAAGTAAACGCCATATTTACATATCAGCCACTGTGCAGGAGAATCCGTATAGGTGTTCGAGTGTTCGAACCGTAATGCGTGAGAAATTGTAAGTAAACGCCGTATTTACATATCTGCCACTGTGTAGGAGAATCCCTATAGGTGTTCGAGTGTTCGAACCGTAATGCAAGAGAAATGGTAAGTAAACGCCGTATTTACATATCTGCCGCTGCGCAGGAGAATCCGTATAGGTGTTCGAGTTTTCGAATCGTAATGCGTCAGAAATGGTAAGTAAACGCCGTATTTACATATCTGCCACTGTGCAGGTGAATCCGTATAGGTGTTCGAGTGTTCGAACCCTAATGCATGAGAAATGGTAAGTAAACGCCGTATTTATATATCTGCCACTGTGCAAGAGAATCCGTATAGCTGTTCGAGTGTTCGATCCGTAATGCGTCAGAAATGGTAAGTAAACGCCGTATTTACTTATCTGCAACTTTGTAGGAGAATCCGTATAGGTGTTGGAGTGTTCGAACCGCAATGCGTCAGGAATGGTAAGTAAACGCCGTATTTACATATCTGCCACTGTGCAGGGGCATCCGTCTAGGTGTTCGAGTGTTCGAACCCTAATGCATGAGAAATGGTAAGTAAATGCTGTATTTACATATCTGCCACTGTGCAGGAGAATCTGTATAGGTGTTGGAGTGTTCGAATCGTAATGCATTAGAAATGGTAAGTAAACGCCGTATTTGCATATCTGCCACTGTGCAGGAGAATCCGTATAGGTGTTCGAGTGTTCGAACCGTAATGCGTCAGAAATGGTAAGTAAATGCCGTATTTACATATCTGCCACTGTGCAGGGGCATCTGTATAGGTGTTCGAGTGTTCGAACCCTAATGCATGAGAAATGGTAAGTAAACGCCGTATTTACATATCTGCCATTGTGCAGGAGAATCTGTATAGGTGTTGGAGTGTTCGAATCGTAATGCATGAGAAATGGTATGTAAACGCCGTATTTACATATCTGCCCCTGTGCAGGAGAATCCGTATAGGTGTTCGAGTGTTCGAACCGTAATGCGTCAGAAATGGTAAGTAAATGCCGTATTTACATATCTGCCACTGTGCAGGAGAATCCGTATAGCTGTTCGAGTGTTCGAACCCCACTGCATTTGAAATGGCAAGTGAATGTCGTACTTACATATCTGCCACTGTGCAGGAGAATCCGTATAGGTGTTCGAGGGTTCGAACCCTAACGCTCGAGAAATGTTACGTAAGCGCCGTATTTACATATCTGCCACCATGCAGGAGAATCCGTATTGGTGTTCGAGTGTACGAACCCTAATGCGTGAGAAATGGTAAGTAAACGCCTTATTTACATATCTGCGACTGTGCAGTGGAATTCGTATAGGTGTTCGCGTGGTCGAACCGTAATGCCTGAGAAATGGTAAGTAAACGCCGTATTTACATATCTGGCACTGTGCAGGAGAATCCGTGTAGGTGTTCAATTGTTCGAACCGCAATGCGTGAGAAATGGTAAGTAAACGCCATATTTACATATCAACCACTATGCAGGAGAATCCGTATAGGTGTTCGAGTGTTCGAACCGTAATGCGTGAGAAATTGTAAGTAAACGCTGTATTTACATATCTGCCACTGTGTAGGGGAATCCGTATAGGTGTTCGAGTGTTCGAACCGTAATGCAAGAGAAATGGTAAGTAAACGCCGTATTTACATATCTGCCGCTGTGCAGGAGAATCCGTATAGGTGTTAGAGTTTTCGAATCGTAATGCGTCAGAAATGGTAAGTAAACGCCGTATTTACATATCTGCCACTGTGCAGAGGAATCCGTATAGGTGTTCGAGTGTTCGAACCCTAATGCATGAGAAATGGTAAGTAAACGCCGTATTTACATATCTGCCACTATGCAAGAGAATACGTATAGGTGTTCGAGTGTTCGAACCGTAATGCGTGAGAAATGGTAAGTAAACGCCGTATTTACATATCTGCCACTGTGCAGGGGCATCCGTATAGGTGTTCGAGTGTTCAAACCCTAATGCATGAGAAATGGTAAGTAAACGCCGTATTTACATATCTGCCACTGTGCAGGAGAATCTGTATAGGTGTTGGAGTGCTCGAATCGTAATGCACGAGAAATGGTAAGTAAACGCCGTATTTACATATCTGCCACTGTGCAGGAGAATCCGTATAGGTGCTCGAGTGTTCGAACCGTAATGCGTCAGAAATTGTAAGTAAACGCCGTATTTACATATCTGCCACTGTGCAGGAGAATCCGTATAGCTGTTCGAGTGTTCGAACCCCACTGCATTTGAAATGGCAAGTAAATGTCGTATTTACATATCTGCCACTGTACAGGAGAATCCGTATAGGTGTTCGAGTTTTCGAACTGTAATGCAAGAGAAATGGTAAGTAAACGCCGTATTTACATATCTGCCACTGTGCAGGAGAATCCGTATAGCTGTTCGAGTGTTCGAACCCCACTGCATTTGTAATGGCAAGTAAATGTCGTAGTTACATATCAGCCACTGTGCAGGAGAATCCGTATAGTTGTTCGAGTGTTCGAACCGTAACGCGTGAGAAATTGTAAGTAAACGCCGTATTTACATATCTGCCACGGTGTAGGAGAATCCGTATAGGTGTTCGAGTGTTCGAACCGTCATGCAAGAGAAATGGTAAGTAAACGCCGTATTTACATATCTGCCGCTGTGCAGGAGAATCCGTATAGGTGTTCGAGTTTTCGAATCGTAATGCGTCAGAAATGGTAAGTAAACGCCGTATTTACATATCTGCCACTGTGCAGAGGAATCCGTATAGGTGTTCGAGTGTTCGAACCCTAATGCATGAGAAATGGTAAGTAAACGCCGTATTTACATATCTGCCACTATGCAAGAGAATACGTATAGGTGTTCGAGTGTTCGAACCGTAATGCGTGAGAAATGGTAAGTAAACGCCGTATTTACATATCGGCCACTGTGCAGGGGCATCCGTATAGGTGTTCGAGTGTTCAAACCCTAATGCATGAGAAATGGTAAGTAAACGCCGTATTTACATATCTGCCACTGTGCAGGAGAATCTGTATAGGTGTTGGAGTGCTCGAATCGTAATGCATGAGAAATGGTAAGTAAACGCCGTATTTACATATCTGCCACTGTGCAGGAGAATCCGTATAGGTGCTCGAGTGTTCGAACCGTAATGCGTCAGAAATTGTAAGTAAACGCCGTATTTACATATCTGCCACTGTGCAGGAGAATCCGTATAGCTGTTCGAGTGTTCGAACCCCACTGCATTTGAAATGGCAAGTAAATGTCGTATTTACATATCTGCCACTGTGCAGGAGAATCCGTATAGGTGTTCGAGTTTTCGAACTGTAATGCAAGAGAAATGGTAAGTAAACGCCGTATTTACATATCTGCCACTGTGCAGGAGAATCCGTATAGCTGTTCGAGTGTTCGAACCCCACTGCATTTGTAATGGCAAGTAAATGTCGTAGTTACATATCAGCCACTGTGCAGGAGAATCCGTATAGTTGTTCGAGTGTTCGAACCGTAACGCGTGAGAAATTGTAAGTAAACGCCGTATTTACATATCTGCCACGGTGTAGGAGAATCCGTATAGGTGTTCGAGTGTTCGAACCGTCATGCAAGAGAAATGGTAAGTAAACGCCGTATTTACATATCTGCCGCTGTGCAGGAGAATCCGTATAGGTGTTCGAGTTTTCGAATCGTAATGCGTCAGAAATGGTAAGTAAACGCCGTATTTACATATCTGCCACTGTGCAGAGGAATCCGTATAGGTGTTCGAGTGTTCGAACCCTAATGCATGAGAAATGGTAAGTAAACGCCGTATTTACATATCTGCCACTATGCAAGAGAATACGTATAGGTGTTCGAGTGTTCGAACCGTAATGCGTGAGAAATGGTAAGTAAACGCCGTATTTACATATCTGCCACTGTGCAGGGGCATCCGTATAGGTGTTCGAGTGTTCAAACCCTAATGCATGAGAAATGGTAAGTAAACGCCGTATTTACATATCTGCCACTGTGCAGGAGAATCTGTATAGGTGTTGGAATGTTCGAATCGTAATGCATGAGAAATGGTAAGTAAACGCCGTATTTACATATCTGCCACTGTGCAGGAGAATCCGTATAGGTGCTCGAGTGTTCGAACCGTAATGCGTCAGAAATTGTAAGTAAACGCCGTATTTACATATCTGCCACTGTGCAGGAGAATCCGTATAGCTGTTCGAGTGTTCGAACCCCACTGCATTTGAAATGGCAAGTAAATGTCGTATTTACATATCTGCCACTGTGCAGGAGAATCCGTATAGGTGTCCGAGTTTTCGAACTGTAATGCAAGAGAAATGGTAAGTAAACGCCGTATTTACATATCTGCCACTGTGCAGGAGAATCCGTATAGCTGTTCGAGTGTTCGAACCCCACTGCATTTGTAATGGCAAGTAAATGTCGTAGTTACATATCAGCCACTGTGCAGGAGAATCCGTATAGTTGTTCGAGTGTTCGAACCGTAACGCGTGAGAAATTGTAAGTAAACGCCGTATTTACATATCTGCCACTGTGCAGGAGAATCCGTATAGCTGTTCGAGTGTTCGAACCCCACTGCATTTGTAATGGCAAGTAAATGTCGTAGTTACATATCAGCCACTGTGCAGGAGAATCCGTATAGTTGTTCGAGTGTTCGAACCGTAACGCGTGAGAAATTGTAAGTAAACGCCGTATTTACATATCTGCCATTGTGCAGGGGAATCCGTGTAGGTGTTCGAGTGTTCGAAACCCTAATGCATGAGAAATGGTAAGTAAACGCCGTATTTACATATCTGCCACTGTGCAAGAGAATCCGTATTGGTGTTCGAGTGTTCGAACCGTAATGCGTGAGAAATGGTAAGTAAACGCCGTATTTACATATCTCCCACTGTGCAGGGGGCATCCGTATAGGTGTTCGAGTGTTCGAACCCTAATGCAGGAGAAATGGTAAGTAAACGCCGTATTTACATATCTGCCACTGTGCAGGAGAATCTGTATAGGTGTTGGAGTGTTCGAATCGTAATGCATTAGAAATGGTAGGTAAACGCCGTATTTACATATCTGCCACTGTGCAGGAGAATCCGTATAGGTGTTCGCGTGTGTTCGAACCGTAATGCGTCAGAAATGGTAAGTAAACGCCGTATTTACATATCTGCCACTGTGCAGGGGCATCCGCATAGGTGTTCGAGTGTTCGATCCCTTCTGCATGAGAAATGGTAAGTAAACGCCGTATTTACATATCTGCCACTGTGCAGGAGAATCTGTATAGGTGTTGGAGTGTTCGAATCGTAATGCATGAGAAATGGTATGTAAACGCCGTATTTACATATCTGCCCCTGTGCAGGAGAATCCGTATAGGTGTTCGAGTGTTCGAACCGTAATGCGTCAGAAATGGTAAGTAAACGCCATATTTACATATCTGCCACTGTACAGGAGAATCCGTATAGCTGTTCGGGTGTTCGAACCCCACTGCATTTGAAATGGCAAGTAAATGTCGTATTTACATATCTGCCACTGTGCAGGAGAATCCGTATAGGTGTTCGAGGGTACGAACCCTAACGCTCGAGAAATGTTACGTAAGCGCCGTATTTACATATCTGCCACCATGCAGGAGAATCCGTATTGGTGTTCGAGTGTTCGAACCCTAATGCGTGAGAAATTGTAAGTAAACGCCATATTTACATATCAGCCACTGTGCAGGAGAATCCGTATAGGTGTTCGAGTGTTCGAACCGTAATGCGTGAGAAATTGTAAGTAAACGTCGTATTTACATATCTGCCACTGTGTAGGAGAATCCGTATAGGTGTTCGAGTGTTCGAACCGTAATGCAAGGGAAATGGTAAGTAAACGCCGTATTTACATATCTGCCGCTGTGCAGGAGAATCCGTATAGGTGTTCGAGTTTTCGAATCGTAATGTGTCAGAAATGGTAAGTAAACGCCGTATTTACATATCTGCCACTGTGCAGGGGAATTTCCGTACAGGTGTTCCAGTGTTCGAACCCTAATGCATGAGAAATGGTAAGTAAACGCCGTATTTATATATCTGCCACTGTGCAAGAGAATCCGTATAGGTGTTCGAGTGTTTCGATCCGTAATGCGTCAGAAATGGTAAGTAAACGCCGTATTTACTTATGTGCAACTGTGCAGGAGAATCCGTATAGGTGTTCGAGTGTTCGAAACCGCAATGCGTCAGAAATGGTAAGTAAACACCGTATTTACATATCTGCCACTGTGCAGGGGCATCCGTCTAGGTGTTCGAGTGTTCGAATCCTAATGCATGAGAAATGGTAAGTAAATGCTGTATTTACATATCTGCCACTGTGCAGGAGAATCTGTATAGGTGTTGGAGTGTTCGAATCGTAATGCATTAGAAATGGTAAGTAAACGCCGTATTTACATATCTGCCACTGTGCAGGAGAATCCGTATAGCTGTTCGAGTGTTCGATACCGTAATGCATCAGAAATGGTAAGTAAATGCCGTATTTACATATCTGCCACTGTGCAGTGGCATCCGTATAGGTGTTCGAGTTTTCGAACCCTAATGCATGAGAAATGGTAAGTAAACGCCATATTTACATATCTGCCATTGTGC
Organism: Camellia granthamiana; assembly: GCA_036172215.1. Lineage (NCBI taxonomy): Eukaryota > Viridiplantae > Streptophyta > Magnoliopsida > Ericales > Theaceae > Camellia > Camellia granthamiana. Next base: position 111,621 of record JAXFYN010000729.1, read on the forward strand.
AGGAGAATCTGTATAGGTGTTGGAGTGTTCGAATCGTAATGCATGAGAAATGGTATGTAAACGCCGTATTTACATATCTACCCCCTGTGCAGGAGAATCCGTATAGGTGTTCGAGTGTTCGAACCGTAATGCGTGAGAAATTGTAAGTAAACGCCGTATTTACATATCTGCCACTGTGTAGGGGAATCCGTATAGGTGTTCGAGTGTTCGAACCGTAATGCAAGAGAAATGGTAAGTAAACGCCGTATTTACATATCTGCCGCTGTGCAGGACAATCCGTATAGGTGTTCGAGGGGTTCGAACCCTAACGCTCGAGAAATGTTACGTAAGCGCCGTATTTACATATCTGCCACCATGCAGGAGAATCCGTATTGGTGCTCGAGTGTACGAACCCTAATGCGTGAGAAATGGTAAGTTAACGCCTTATTTACATATCTGCGACTGTGCAGTGGAATTCGTATAGGTGTTCGCGTGGTCGAACCGTAATGCCTGAGAAATGGTAAGTAAACGCCGTATTTACATATCTGGCACTGTGCAGGAGAATCCGTGTAGGTGTTCAATTGTTCGAACCGCAATGCGTGAGAAATGGTAAGTAAACGCCATATTTACATATCAGCCACTATGCAGGAGAATCCGTATAGGTGTTCGAGTGTTCGAACCGTAATGCGTGAGAAATTGTAAGTAAACGCCGTATTTACATATCTGCCACTGTGTAGGGGAATCCGTATAGGTGTTCGAGTGTTCGAACCGTAATGCAAGAGAAATGGTAAGTAAACGCCGTATTTACATATCTGCCGCTGTGCAGTAGAATCCGTATAGGTGTTCGAGTTTTCGAATCGTAATGCGTCAGAAATGGTAAGTAAACGCCGTATTTACATATCTGCCACTGTGCAGAGGAATCC